>JARJHM010000790.1:0-143701 GCA_033356055.1 Carex pumila | reverse complement strand
TTGTTAGAGCTCTGTAAGGAATCCGAAAAGCAAAAAGTTCCTAAAACAATTCTAAATCATTTCAGAATTAATCAAATTTATTTCAGAATTAATAAAATTATTTTAGAATTAATAAAACTTTTAAAATTATTCTGCAGCATTTTCTTATTTTTTTCCAATTAATATGACAATATTCAGAATTTGATTAATTTCAAATTAAATGATTACATATTTAAATAATTACAAATCAAATACTTCTAAATTTAAATTATAAATAAAATAAATTTAAATTACAAACAAATGAAATTTAAATTATAAATAAAAGAAATTAAAATTATAAATTATAAATAAATAAAATTAAAATTATAAATAAATTAAATTAAAATTATAAATTATAAATAAATTAAATTAAAATTATATATTAATTAAATTTAAAATATAAATAAATAAAATTAAAATTGTAAATTAATTAAATGTAAATTATAAATAAATTAAATTAAAACTTACTGTGAGAGAGCGCATTTCGTGAAAGCGACG
Organism: Carex pumila; assembly: GCA_033356055.1. Taxonomy (NCBI): domain Eukaryota; kingdom Viridiplantae; phylum Streptophyta; class Magnoliopsida; order Poales; family Cyperaceae; genus Carex; species Carex pumila. The sequence continues at coordinate 143,185 of JARJHM010000790.1, read as the reverse complement.
ATTCTGCGGATTTTATAAACGATTTTTAAGGAATTTTGGAAAAAAAAATTTCGGAAATTCTCTATTTCCGGAAAAAAAATTTCCGGAAATTCTCTGTTTCCGGAAAAAAAATTTCCGAAAATTCTCTGTTTCCGGAAAAAAAATTTCCGGAAGTTCTCTGTTTCCGGAAAAAAATTTTCCGGTTTTAGGAGCCATTTCCGGAAAAAAATTTTCCGGAATGGGTACATTTCGAATTTTACCAGCCATACGGATATTTTTTATAATTTTATATTAAATTTGGATATTAATAAAAAATTCGGCTATTTCTAAGTTGCATCTAAACGCATCCTTATTGATACAAATAAAAACTTTTAAGGACCAAAATTAAAAGCCCATGGTCCATTTGTGCAATTTATTCTATTTTCTTCAGTTGAAAAGGTCAATTTTTTTTTTTTTAAAAAAAAAAACTGAAGGGGTAAAATTGTCCAAACATCCTTCATGCAGAACCTTCCAAAATAAGGTTCTTTGGTATAATTTTGAATTGGTCTTCGTTCAAAGTCAGAGTTGGCTAAACGAATGGTGCGGCTACTCTCTCTTTTCTAATTTCACAACGCTTTTTCCGTTTCAAAAATACGGTGGATTTCTCTTTCACCGCGTCTTTATTTGACAGCGACACAGAAGTTGAAGTTGGTTTAAACCGAGAGCATGTAGATAGAATTTAAAACCCACACGAAAATTAGAACGAATCGTGACACACGTGTTAGTGATAATGACCCCCTCTAACCTAAGTGGTGATTAGGAGGCAATTAAAGATGAGATCGAATCTTTGTTAACTAAAGGGTAATACTAATACGCGCGCGTCTCTGCTTATTTTAATAAATTTATTGTATCATGTTGGGTTCTTTGCATATGAAGCCAAAAGTCTAAACTTTGAATTAAGGGAAATGCCTTGGGACACATGAGAAGCATTCCACCCAAGTATTTGTTGCTAATTTGTGTTGCTGCTCATATCAAATTAAACTATGGTTTGATGGAATGGAATCATGCGATAGCTAGACTTTCAAATTATATTGGAATCAAATATATATAGAAATTAATTATATATTTTTTTCTCATTCTGAGTACCATAATATTTTACTCTAAATTATATAGAAACTTCATTATTTCTTCTTTTTTTCTTCGATTTGCTGCTGAATGAATCTATATACATACGTAGGATTCCAAATGCAATGCATTTATAATTTTTACTTTTTTTTTCAAAATAATAATACGAACTAAATCATTTAATGTAATTGTATACATCATAATTATGTGGAAAGTTAAAGTTTTGTATTATACTATTATGATTATCTAAGCTTTTTCTTTACTATTTTTTTTCCCTCATATGACAGAGAAATATCTGCATAATATAATAATATCTCTTATCATCATTTAAATTTTTTTTTTTAAAAAGCATTAGTTTCTTTTATCTTGAAAAGAAAAAGGGTACTATCCACTGATAATATCTAGCATGGAATCATAATTGAATAATCAGATTTCCATGATTCCATCACAGTGACTCGCTTTGGCGAATGGCAAGAAACAGAAATAGAAAATCTAACTCAGTTTAAAAATAGAATTGAATATAGTTAGGCGAATATTCCAAAGCCACCAATGAGCAAAGTGGGACCCAACAAACACGTGTCGACCTCCTAACGGTGAGCTTCAACGTGTTGCGGATCTCGGCGTAAATACCCCAAAACCAATAGGAATATAACAAATGGTGGGTGGATGCATGGTGGCTTGTGGAATTATGGAATTATTATAATTTTTTGGTACCGAAATTTTTAAATATACTATAACCCAAAAAAAAAAAAGATAAATCAAATCGTCACATTTTCTGAAAAATTTCAAATTTTAATACGGCCGCATTCTCTAGATTTGGCCACATTTTTTTTTTCTTCTTTTTTTATTTTTTTTATGTGACAGTTCAATCTGAACAAACAAAAGGGGTGACCGCATCTAGGGAATGCGGCTCGAAAAAGGGTGGCCGCACATAGGAGATGTGACCATTTCAAAATTCGAATTTTTCAGAAATTGTAGTTGTTTGGTTTATATTTTTTGGGGGTATGGCATATTTAAAAATTTTGAGTTCCGGTACAATGCATAGTTTGTATTAATCTGTGCTATACATCAATATATTTATTTACAAAGTTTAAATAATGGATCTGATAGTTTAATATAATCTTTCATGTAAAAATGTATTTATAGATCAAATTTTACATTTTTAAAAATTTATTTACTATTGTTTTAAATAAGTAGAAAATCACTTAAGATGAAAGTTCTAAACCATTCAAAAGTAATAATTTTCCACCCATCATAAAATATAGTAAATAAATTCTAAAAAATATAAAATTTAGTCTATAAATACATTTTTATATGATATCACATTGAACGGTTCAAATTGACTATTTAAACTTTAAACACGAAAATACTAATCCGTAATACATACCAATATACACTAGGTATAATATCATAACCTCACTCTTACTTAGGGGTGTCAACGGGTACGGTAAGAGTCGGGTGGAAGTATTTTCATGCCCATATCCATCACAAATTATCCTTACATGTACCCACTCTTACCTATTGTAGTTGTCGGATAACGAAACGGTAACAAGTAAAGAACAGTTAATACTTGTATAATAATTATTTTTATTATTTATTTAATAAAATACTAAGACATATTTATTTATCACATTATTAATATGAAAATTAATTCCAACTAAATTATTTTTTTTTATCAAAACACATACATCTTTATTCTTTAATTAAAAAAAAGTATGCAAATAAAAGAAATTTTCAACATCTTGCTTGTAACAAAAGACATACAATTTCTCATTTTATCAATTTTAATAAGCACATTACTAATTATTACTTAAAAGTTAAAATATTATCATATGAAATTTCATGTAAATCAATTTCAACATCATGAAAAATCGATCCTAATATTGATGAGAGCGCTCCATCAGTTTCTTCACATGATGTATCTGGTTAGATTTTATTGGAGTTAAGTTCATTAGACTTTTAAACTTTATTGGAAATTGAAATTTACTGGAAAGTGTGGAATTTATTTAAGTGCTTTAATGGTGACTTATGTTCAACACAGTTACATAGATGATTAATTATTCAAGTTAAAAAATTTAATAAATTTTGTTTTCCAAGATCAATAGTAGTTACCAATTGGACTATTGAAAATTGATAATAATTCAATGCTCATTAAGATACATAATATATATTTTTTTATATAATTAACCAATCAGGTAACGGGTACGAAATAGGTTTTATTCATACCCTTACCTGTTTTAATAACAAAAAAAAAATATTTACCCGTATCCTACAAGTTTACAAAAAAAAAAAAAAATTTACCAATACTCGTCTTATCGAATACGGTACAGGTCCAATAAACGAATAAAAGAGTGCCATTGACACCCCTACTCTTACTATATATATTATCATTATTATAAAATGTATATATTATTTTATGTTAATTAGGAGGTGGGTCGCCGTCCAGGGCTTGGCCTTTTCAGCTGTCCATTTCTCTAATCTCTAGTCACTAGGTTACATTTTTTAAGAAAAGTTAATCGTGGATTATATTTATTTATTTATATATTGTCTGGAAGCACGTATGCATACTCACTGATGCATTAATAAAACGGAGATATAAATATACATTATTACTAGTAGCCATATTATGCGGTGAGTGGTCACTTCCTCCCTGCCTTTCAGTTAGAACATATCTTGTTTTCTTTTTATGTTTGTTGTAAGTGGGGGAGAATATTAAATGCACACGATTTCTACTTGCAACCTGTATATTATATTCTATCCGCATTTGTCTGGTCTTAATTACTAGTTTAGTAATGTATGACAGGTAGAGCAAATTCATGCATTTAGGTTTTTGGATCAAATATTTGGGAATCTTCTTCGCTTCAGATTAATTTCTTTTGTGGCCCTCAACCTACTCGGCCTACTTCAACTGACATTTACACAGCTAGACATGTTATATATATATATATATCTATATATAATTGCTATGCAATTGACATTTGTTTTACTTGTTCTGTGACCTTATCTGATTAACCCCCCCCCCCCCCCCCCCCCCCCCCCCCCCCCTCCCCCACACACACACACACACAAGGAAGAAGAAATGGCCCGTAAAAAATTTCATACTGATAAAACAACTGATTTTTTTTTCACTCTCTAACACCGGTGAAAACAACCAATCAAAATCAGTGATGTGGCGGTTTAAAGAAATTAAAGCTAATTTCAGGAATGCAGTATTTGTGAAATTAATATTAACTTAAGTTTTATTATCTTCTTGACAATTGTCTGAAATTTCTACCAAGCATTTAAAAAAAAAAAAAAAAAAAAAGAGGATAGCTGCCTGAATTGCTTTTTAATTTTAGGGATAAAGATGCTCTAAAAGTAGGCGATTTACCTACTTAGGAAAATTATTACTAAGAAAAAGATATTACAAAATTAGAAGGTACATGTAAAGAAGAAGAATGATCAAATGTCTCGGTGAAGAAATTATAATTCGGTACCAGCTGTTGAGCGACAACTGTCAACTGGTACATAGAGGAGGTTGCAGTGATGTATACAGTTGCATGTTTTGAATCGTGACATATTGTTCAACATTAATTGGTTCCTAAATTTAGGCTTGAAATTTAACATTTGTGCCATTCTTTTTTGGGTCATGCAAATTAATTTGTCTCGTTTCAAGCACCTTTTGCAACGGACTAAAAACTTTGGAAATGAAAAATGGGCTAAAATGCACCTAATTTTCTTATTCTGGGCTTTTGTTACTTGAAAAAAAAGGCCTGGTATTTTATTTATAGATCATTTTTTTTTGTTTATGCACCATTTGTTTTTTTTTTTACAACAAAAGCCCAAAATATGGTTTCAGGCCTTTGGGGTCCAGTACAAATCTAATCCAATTTGCTTGTGTTGTCAATTATTTTTTTTATCATATGAGCGAAAATGTTATATGCTTAACTAGGTAATATGAAACTAGGAAATATTTTGTTCTATTAACCAGCAAATAACGTTTCCATATTTGAAAAAAATAATAGCTATATGCTATGCTGGAGTGAAATTCAGATCCAATGCATTAATCTAGCACGAATCTCAAAACAGAACTCCTATATTTCAATTTTCAAATAGGCACCTTGTTGGTTTTTCTGTGCTATAACAAAATAAAGATGAAGGATTCTAACAAAAGGCGTATATAAATTGTGATTATTTAAATGCAACCAACTCTTAATGGGGAGAATATGGGTGATTTAATAAAGTGTGATACTTAGGTGGAGGACCCAATATGGCCTTTACGTGATTTCTTTTAAGCTGCCACTTGGTAGCATCACACGTGCACCGATTTTGTAGTTTTCTACAACATTTGTGGGCCTAAAGAAAATGCATTCAAAACTTCAAGCCATTGCAATGCTACCTTTTTTTTTTCCTCATACGGAGGTTAACAACATATCGGGTCCTTACCGGGTCCAGTTTAGCATCGAGTAAAACTGTACAAGGGGTCAATGACACCCGTTTACGCTACCCATATCGCATTCGATAAGACGGATATGGTTAAGATTTTTTTTTCGTTAGCTTATTGAGTATGGATATCGGTAAGAATTTTTTTTTTGTTAGATAAATAGGTATGAGTAAATGTTATTTAATACCCGTTGAGTAACAGGTAATTATATAAAATAAATTACATTATGAGAAAATATATGCATGTTATTGTAAGAAGAATATTATACTAAACATATTATTGTTTTATTTGAATATTTTGTTATTTAGTTAACGAATTGAATTTAAAAATTATTAGTTAGAATTGATTGTATATTTGTATTTTAATTTTATATATTAGTAATTGTGATTGCATATGTATGACACAATAAGTTTTGATAGTTTATTTGTAAACATAATAAAACTATTATATTTGTATTATTTGTTATTCACCCACTAATGTTTCGTTATCCGTTAATTTTAACGGATACGAGTAAGATAGAATAAAGTAAATTCTTAATAGATATGAATAAAATAAAAATAAAATCAATTCTTACCGGGTATGAGTATGAAAATGGTTCCACCTTATCCGTATCGTACTCATTGACACCCTTATTTATTTGTTTGGTTGATGACTAAATCATGAATTTAATGGGAGGGCAGGGAATTCAAGTCCTCTTGAGTTATATGACTAAAGAGTATCTTTTGAGTTTAATGTGTCTCGGTACTTTGATTAGGTTTGGAGCAAATTCAGCCTACCTATTAATCTATTACACACGGGGCCTTTAATATTAGTGCAGATTTTAATTGGACAGTCTAAATCTATTAGGTCCTGTTCAGCAGTAATTCTGAAAGTTACTGTTTACATAGGAAAAAAAATTCACTTAGGCTAAATTTTTTTCTCCACGTGAATAGTAAAATTCAGTTAAAATTTTTCCATTTCTATTCTCTATTAGACTACCGAACAGGCCCTTAGCAGACCTTCCGTTAATGCAGAGGATACGAATTCGGTCAGGAAAGGAACATGGGAGGGGAAAAAATATTGGAAAAATAAGTTAAAAAGGAGAAAATAATAAAAAGCTTTGGAGTTTGAATTCTGACAGTGGGTCTTACTGAGGAATAAATTTTAATCTATTTAGATGGGTGGTTTAATTTTGAACGGCTAATTAAGTCGGTCTAACTATTTTGTATTTGATGACTTAATTAATTGTGGTCTAAACTTTTTATTTCATATTTAGACATCAATCAAACACACTAAAAAAACATTATAAGAATAATTGAGAAAAAGAAAAGAGTGTCTCTGGTTTTTGATACATAGAAGCATTGGTAGAATTTATACCGATATAAAATTATATTATAAAGTAAGAAAGAAAAGGAAAAAAAAATTACCGATATAAAATTATTTTATAAAGTAAGAGAGAAAAGGAAAAATAATACCACTGTTTGCAAAAAATATATATATATTTGAGATTTTGTAAGGATTAAACAAAATTGCTCCTGAACAGGAATATTCGGACACAAATTGACAAGCAACATGGGAAAAAAAGTGGCAAAAAATAAAAGCCTTTGGATAAATGGAATTTTTAACTAATCTAAATTTAAATAGATAAAAATTCTACCCTTTTATACATCGAAAAAATCAAAATGTTATTTCTTTTTCTTTCTTATTTTATAGAGTAAAACTAAAGTGTTCATATTTCACTGAGTCTATTTGTGAACTCAATTTTAAAAATTAATTTATAAACATTTTAATTTTGACTGCTTGACTTTATACTAAATTAAGTTGAAAGTTTTAAATTTTTGCATATAAACAAATCACTTGTAAGATAAATGGATTTCAACTCAAATTGTTCGTTTGAAGCTAATATGTTAAATTTGGATCCGAATCTGCTGTAATATGAGATCAGTGAACAGTGATTATGAAATCTCTATAATTCGAATCTAGCCATTGAACTGTTTCGAGATGCGCGCACGGAAAAATCAGTTGTTTCGATATGTGTTCTAAAAAAAAATTCAACGGCTAGATTTGAGATTACAAGAATTTCAAATTACTGTTCACTGAATTTAAAATTGTAAGAGATTTATTTTCGTTAAATTTTAAAATTAAATTCACGGAGAAACTTAATGAACTTAAAACACTCTAGTTCTACTCTATTATTTAGTATTTACTACTACCGTTGAATCCAACAAAATACTGTTATGCTTGTTATTGGGCTGCATGCATCAACTCCTTTTTCATTTGCAGTGTGTACATGTCAAAAAAAATAAATATGTACCCTTGTAAGGCAGATGACATTAATCCTCTTTCTTTTGCATCGGATCGCAATATTAAAAATTTAATCTGGTTAATTGAATAAAACTTTGTTGTTGTTGTCACCAAACACTTTTTAATAAACCTATTAGACGTTAACTTTACTTCCAAAATTAGTACAATTTTCGTACTAATTCAAATAGTACAATTTTACTATTTGTATGTGCGAATTCTATGTTTGGAGAGGTGGAGGAGCCGAGTGTTGGTTAAAAACGAATTTACCGAGTTGGGTTGGATTCGCGAAGTCGAGAGCAGCCTTTGAAAAAGGTTGTGATCAGCTTTAAATGCATGATTCCCGCAATCATGCTTGCCAGTTGCCACCAGCCTCAGCCTTAATCCCCTTTTTGGGAGAGCCAATAAGCACTTATTAATTAACACGCTTAAGAGAAACAATACAGCGCTCAGTGCTTTGTTCCAATGCGTACTAATCATTAATATAAATATTAACTAAATTTTTTTATCTGTTTATCTAACTTGTATCATGTATCATCATATCGTATTCGTTAAGATAGGCGTAGATATTTTTTTTAACTAAATTCCGATAGAGTAACAGTTATTTCATACTGTTACCATATATGATAATTAATAAATATAAAAAACATTTACAATAATATTTATTTGTGTATTTAGCCATATATTATATATAATTATTATCATGAATTTGATTTATATACAACACAATACCTAGAGTTTTTTAATTAGTAATTAATTTTCTTTGAAAAATAATACAATCAATAATTATGATGTTTAATATTTTATGTTATTGTTTATATGATGTTTATGATATTATGTACATGACTTGTTTAAAATAATATATTTTATCTGTTTATATATTTTTGGGTTAGGTAGTGTAAATTATTAATTTATTTGATAATTATTATTTTTATATAAAGATTAAAAGTCGAGCCACTTAACTATATAATATTCACAGATAAATTTTTTTATTTGAATTTCAAAATAATTATTTGTTATTCGTTAGTTATGCATTAACTTTAATATTTAAAGAGTAAGAGTATAGTTTGAGTAAAACTAATATTATATGAATACTGGTACAAAAATACTTCCGTCAATGTATTGTACCATATCTAAAACTAGTATAGTTTGAGTAAAACTAATATTAACTTTTTTTTTTTTACATTTTGAGATAATTATCAAATGTTTTTCATTGTTAATCTAAAAGTTCCATAACTAATGATTTTCTTGCGCTCTTCAAGATATATTTATGTATTTGCTTTTATTTTTGTCTCAACTCATCACCAAAGCAGTCAAACACTAAGTGGGCATTTTACAAAGCTCGCATTATTTAAACCAAATAGAAAAATAGGTCAACGAAATCCAATCGATTCTTTGCCAACTCCAATAACTTGAAATAATTAATAACCTAGATCGCATCGGAATTCGGTTTCTTCAGTAGACTAGACTCTCATCCAATGACAGCCTAATTAGATATTTGTATATAAGACCAGAGAAAAAATCAACCCCCTAAGGAATTTTTTAGATGTAGTATACAGTGTACAGCCAGTATCATGGCCAAAATCACATGTTTGCATCAGTGCATGGTGGTAAGAAATGTGGTACCCAATTTGGCGATTGGAGTTTGATTTGGCCAAATTCTCTCCAAAAGAAAGGGAAGGGCAGAGTTGATGTGTTTAATAAAGAGTTTGGCTAATATAACATTAGTGTCATTTTAGTATATATAACGCTAATTTTAAAACCTATCAAATTGATTTCGAACGACTAATTCAAACCGTTCAAACCGATTTACATTATGAGTGATGTGTTTACATACAATTTTTTTTATATTTTCGAATTATTTTAGTATCAAATCAATCGGTAAAAATATTACAAAATGAATGTATTAAAATTAACTTAAAAACTCACACATTTGACCGCTTAACTTAATACTAAATAATCTGCAAGTTTGATAACCATCGGAAGTAAATTTGAGTTTGATGGTCATCAGAGTCATCTGATACGTCTTAAGATTCGTGCGTACTTTGCTTTGAAATTTGTGTGTACATATTTTAAAGCATATTGGTCAGCTCTGATGCCTATTGAATCCAAATTTACTTTCAATCAAGGACAGACACACACAGCTAGAGGGGGACAACTTCCCTCTCTAGATTTTGAAATTTAGTGAAAAAATACGAGTCTAGTACTACTTTGTCTCTATCTGAAAATTGTTTTGCTTCTCTCTGAAACTGAAAAGCTAATCAAGCCAATCTAAAAGCATTGTTAATGAGAAACTTGTTTTTATAGAAATTTACGGTATCGGGCCTAAACTGCACTATGCATGTATAATTTGGGTCTTGAAGAACTGATCAAAGAGTTTAAATTTACTATTTATTTATTTATTTAAGGTTTAAAATTAAACAACCGACAGAGTTGACAAAAAAAAAAAAAAAAAAAAAAAAAAAGGCATTTTTCACCTAGGATTCCCTTTGTTCTCTGTATTTTACTAAAATAGTGCTCTACTGTTCTAAATAGGTGTTTTTCAGAGGAATGCCTGCTCTGCTTTTCAGGGATTAAACATCGTCTTCAGTACCTTACTGGAAAAAGCATGGCGTATTTAAAACCATTTGTCGTTTAAAAATCTATTTGTAAGAAAAAAAATATTGGAAATTGACAAATTATTTTGCCCCCATGTTTTCATCTCGTTTGAGGGCAGGATCTTTCTCGTGATTCTCGCCGGAGAGATTCTGTTTCCAATTCCATGTATGGAAGGGTAGTGGACTGGGTCCACCGAGAAAAATAAAATACGCAGTTTCACAAATGAAAATAAAATAAAATAAAATACCAAGCAAAATTAACGATATTAACAAGAGAAGGATTCAAATGCTTTTATTTTTTGTGTGTCACTCTCCACCATATTTTCATTTTTAAAACGTCAAAAAATCAAAATTTAAATTATAAACGTCAAAATAAAACTGTTAGATGTGATATATGTTGTTCTTTATGTGCTCATAAAAAAATATCATATTTTAATTTTGTTTTTACGTGAATCAATCATTTAAAAAATTACCATCTAAAAATTATCCACATTAATACGTTTATACAAGCTCTTGATGACAACCAAAGCAAAGTTGAAATGTTACAATTTTTAACATGTGTATAGATAAAATGATGTATATCATATTCAATGGTTTTATTTTGATTTTTAAGTTTAAAATTTTAATTTATTAAAGTTCATAAAAGTAAAGGCACAAAAAATAAAGACATTTGTGAGAGGGGGGCCAGGCACCCCCATAAAATCAGGAGGTTGCTTATATATATAGTCTAAGCGCACATTTTCATATGATTTTTTACAGATGCATACCGATTGGCATCCCTCAAATTCAAATCTTAGGTTGTTCTTTTGTTTTTTGGCGGCTCTTCCCCCCTCCAAAAAAAATATTCAAATCCTCGTTTTGCCCCTGATTTGAACCCTTCTATATTAACAATCTCTTAAGCAACAGTAAGTGATTATTCATAGACCATCACAACAGTAATGACAATATATTTAACATGTTAACAAATAATTTACAAGCCGAAAGAATCATATATAACACATAGTACAAACGGTCCTTGACGGATACGTAAGGTGGGGCCTATAATTTGGTACTTTGTTATTAATTAAACCAAAAGGTAAAGAGATCCTACTCACTGTGAATTATTGATGCATGGCCTCTTCAGAAAATGCAACCTTAAAAGAGCTGTTCTTTCCTGGAAAGCTCCCCATAAAACATGCGAAGCAATATTGACGCACTAATCCTGAAGCTTCCTTCCTTCCTTCCTGTGGCGATACCAGATAGATATCATTAGCTTTCTATCGTAACATCATACAAAAAAGGGAAAAACAAATGATTTGCTTTCTGCGGGGCTTTCAATTTTTAATCTTGGTACAATAATTCCTGCTATAGCTATCATGCTATGGACGAAAAAGGTTGGTGGACTGGTGGTGCTATAATTCGTTTTTCTATTAAAAAATATTTTTGGAGAATTTTTCTATTTTTTTAATGTGCTGCCATTCACGCGATTCCGTATCTTTTCGGAAATATATTGTTAAAATTTGAGAAAATGAAGAATTATTTTATTGTTAATTTAAGACTTAGGTTACAAAGTCTAAATATCCCTTGAAATATTTTTTTAATATTATCTTCTTAGATATTTATTAAATATCTTATCTGATTACAACAATTTAATAAAAAATATTAAATATTTGAAAAAAAAAAGGTAAAATTGATACATTAAATATTTGAATGGTTAATTTATTTCAAAATTTACTATATCTGCCGATTGGACTACTCCCATTTAAATCAGATAAACAAAAATGTGAACTCTATCCACGCACCGATTAGCATAATTTACTATCTATTTTAATGTAATCAGATAAACAAAAATATGCTACATTATAATGTAATTATTTTTTGTTAAGAGCATTTACATCCTAGCAGCTCAAATGAGTTTCTAAATAACTGTCGATCACTTTTTAGAAATTAAGATTTCTAAAGTTTCTAACCCTCACATTCCTAAAACTATTTTTAAAATTTATATTAAATCACATCAGTAACAAATAAAAAAAACAAATAATTTGACTAGTATGAAATTTATAAATAGTTTCTTAATAAAAAACTTTACTACATAGTTTTTAAATAAGAAACTCACCACATTTCTAAAACTGAATTAAAAACTGTCACATCAAATTAAAAACTTTAATAATACCAAAGATATAGATACTCTTAAACTATCTTTTGTATAAACATCTGGGTGCTGAATTTTATGAAAGAAAATAAATAAATAGGGATGGAATTATAAAATTTAGACTAGAGTGGGTAAATATAAATTGTCGAAATCTTTATTCATATCCTAAAAAAAAAAAAAAAAATTGAAACGTGCCCTCGATCTGTAAAAAAAAATATAAAATATGTGTACTGCTGGCATTGCAATACCAACAGTAGACTAATTGAACTACTAATGACAAAGCAAGCAGTAGTATAATAAAGCTGTGGTGAAGTGGGAGAGTATTTGATCTCTATTTTAGAAGTTCCGTATTCGATTTTCTCATTGAGGTCAATCGAATTATAATTCTCTTGGGCTATGTTTGAATGTACTGAGAATAATGAGAATAGCGTTGTTTCGATCTATTCAAACATACTTAATTGTTATTTGAAATAGCGAGAATAACGTTGTTTCGCTATTCTTATAAAAAGTCAGAATAATAACTGGTGCTCTCTCAAATGTTTAATCTCTTCATCATTATTCTAAATGTTCAATCCAAATAATATTTTTGTTATTCCAAATAGCACCACATCAATACTATTCTCACGCTCTTCCAAAAATTACTATTCTTAAATAGTAACTATTTTAGCTATTCTATAGTGCATCTAAATGTACCATTAAGTGAGAGTCATCAATACAGAATAACAAGTCACACACAACTTTATGCTATATCTCAATTTTATTTATTCATTTTGTATTTCTTAACTACGACAAAACTATCCGTGTAGCTAACACGACACAATACCAAAAAATTATCCATCCAACTAACATGACACTAACTCTAAACACAACACAACACAACACAGTAGACGTGACATGATTACAATTCGTTGTTTAATTGTTTGTATGGATTCAAAGCAGCATGGAGAGATAGGTTTAGTAGGGATTGAACTTTAGCTGGATTCGATTGGTTCATAAGTCTGGATTGTTTAAACTTTAAAGTGTTTCAAATTAATGTTTGGGTCCAGTCAGTTTTTATAGTCAGCTTGAGTTTAGATTTAGAATGGATGAATCTAATTTAATTTGGGATGGAGGATAGATTGGGATAGGTTTTAATTGGGTTGTCGGGACCATTGACTTTTAGGAAAAGTTTTGGTTCGTGTCAGATTTGATTCAGACGATGCTGCAGTTTTTTACTGTCGAGTTTAAATTTATTTGTCGGTTTGACATAAGCCTTCCTCTACTTTGTCGTACTGAGTTCATTAGACATTTTACACAAATTCGGTTCTTTTATTTATAATTTTATATTGAGTTTTTTTTTTACAGTAATTAGATGAAATTCGATTTTGTATTGTTTTGATCTGAAATAAACAGTTTAAATTTACAAGAGATGTAGTGAGTATATGACCACTTGACCAGTTATTGCAATCGAAGCACGTGATTTTTTGAAGCACCTGATTTTAATCAAATTTTATTTCTTTTGAAATGTTTTTACTGTATTTTAGAATAGGTAAAATTTTTAAGGTGATTTAAATATTCTGGATCATCTGAAACTAGTGATTTTTTTTGTATCTAAGAAAATAGTAAAAAAGTTATGAAAAAAAAATATAAAATTTAATCTCCATGTATTATTTTATAAAAGGTCATATTTAATAGTTCAAATTGACGATTTATATCTTGAAAATAGAGATTTGAATTCATAGTAGTGTATTGCAAACAGGGCGGGCTGGGCAATCCGGGTTAAATTCGAGTACGGGCATGGGTGGGCACGAGCACAGGCGACACGAGTGAAACAGTTCGGGTATCACGATTTTTTTTCTTCAAGAAACCCTACCCTGTCCATTTCAAATCCGTGCCCGTCTCGAGTAGGGGGGCAGGGCGTTCCAGGGAGGGAGGCGGTTTGGTCCGGTCCGGATTTACAGGTAGGCTAGATTTTTTTTTTCTTTTCTTTGTAAACCAATAAATTTTAAATTCAAATTCATTTGATATGGTTGCATATCTGAACTCAATAATTTTTGCTATAATAAAATTAAAATTAAAATTACTAATTATTTTAAAACAATATTGCTTAAATCAATTACTTTAAATATAAATCAAAATTACTTATTATTTTAAAACAATGTTACTTAAATCAATTACTTTAAAATATCTTAACTCAATTACTTTAAAACAATAAAATATAAATAAAAAATTTCTTAAATCAATTACTTTAAAAATAATAGATTAAAAAAATAAAAGTTACCCTCCTCCTTTATTCTGGACTTGGGATCGACTATGTAAAATAACATAGGCGGAGTTCTAATTTTTTTTATTAGTAATTCTTATTTAAAATGAATAAAAACTAATTGAAATATTTAAAAATTTATAATTTAAAAAAATAACCATAAAGATTAAAAGAAGTTAGAAATTTATATCGACACTACCTATCTAGAAGTTCTCATTCATATACCATTGTTCGCTCTCTTCCGCACCGTCTGAATCCGAATTAGCCTCGGGCCGCATCTCGGTACCACTTTTTTCATTGTTGACTTCGGATGATAATACTTATTGATCTAGATGTTGCTTGCAATTTTCAACATCAATATAATCTTTCAAGCACACAAGTCTTTCAAAAACATGTGCACCCAACTTATTGCGTTTATCAAAGAGAATCCTGTTCGTCGAACTAAAACAACTTTCGGAAGAGACATTTGATACGGGCACGACAAATACGTCACATGCCATCATCGCAAACGTTGGATAGGCCCTTGCATTCCTCCTTAACCACAACATGATATCAACTTGTTCACTTTCGTTGCACATCGAAGTCTGGCTCAATAACTCGTTTGTGGATGTATGCGATTAGATCTCAGACTGAAAATCTGCTAACAATCCACCACTCTAGTGCTCCTAGAAGTGGAACCATTAAAAAATATAAAAAATTAGTGGACAAATAATGTAGATATTATAAATAATAAAGATTAAAAATACATGTATATTTATATTCATATCTAGCGACGAGACGAGACAAAGACAGGTTTTGGTTGTCACCTATTCTTGAGTTGTATAAGTTAAACATCTCATCGAACTTTGAATTCGCGTATGTATCCACCCCGATTTTGTTTAAATGTAGATTCTCTTTGTACGTTTCAACTATTCTGATCGTGAAATACTTTTTGTATGCCGGGTTGAGGCTGCTAGTCTATAATAATTTAGAAGTCAATAATACAATAAATTATCATAAAGCTTTGTTCATGAATTGAATGTTTATTTATATATACCATTTTGTTGCCTTGAGTATTATTGAATTTATGGATCATTTCGAGTTCATGGCTGAAATTGTGAAACTACATAATATATATGGAGTCAATCTAATATACACTTAAGTGTACCGATTGAACCATACACTTAACTCTAGAACCCTAGGATTAGCTTTGAGATTCGCACTGCACGACTTTTGAAGAATCTACACGACTTTTAAAAAAATCGTACGGTCCTAGGGTTAAGTGTACGGTACACTTAAGTGTATATTAGTTTTACTCATATATATGATATATACTCTTAAAAGTCACTGACCAGGGTAATAAGCAGGAACACTAATTACCGCGATAAGGTTAGTATGTGGATTAAAAGATGGTTAAGTTTTGCAAACCACCTGACACAAGATGTCATTTTGATCACATAGATATATGTTCTAGGAACATGGTATTTGACAGACCCCGAATGAAATATTAAATAGAATTGTGTTCGTGTCATTTATGTTTTCATTCAGTGTCAGGTTCTACAGTATAATAATCTAGAAGTCAATAATACGATAAGTTAATGATAAAGCTTTGTTCATGAATTGAATGTTTATTTATATATCATTTTGTTGCCTTGAGTATTATTGCATTTGTGGATCATTTCGAGTTCATGACTGAAATTGTGAAACTCCATAATATAGATAATATATACTCTTAAAAGGTCACTGGTCAAGGTAATTAGCAGGAACACTAATTACCGCTATAAGGTTAGTATGTGGATTAAAAGATGGTTAAGTTTTACAAACCACCTGACACGAGATGTCATTTTAATCACATAGATACATGTTCTAGGAACATGGTATTTGACAGACCTCGAATGAAACATTAAATAGAATTGTGTTCGTGTCATTTATGTTTTCATTCAGTGTCAAAGTTCTACAGTATGAGGTATTTATCGTTCCCACTAAGAAATATATATGAGTGAGTGTTATCTAACGCTGTCCGTAAAAAGCAGCCATAACGGTAGCATTTCCATATGTATAACTTAGCTGAGGAAGTGATAGTCTACCAAGAATACTACTTGTCCCTCGTATCTCTATACGAGCTATAGCATCACTGGGCCCCTTGGTAGAGTTAGATTATCTGCATGCAGTATAATTACAAGAGTAATTATATTTGATAATCTACTCAAGATCAAGAAAAGATACAGTTAACAACGATGACACATATCTACCTTAAAACTGATCTGATAGCTATGAGACAGAAGAACTGACACAAGAAAATTGTTTACTGGATCATGATATTGTACAGTACAGCATCATCTGTGTAATTGGATGGTCATGATGTGTTGCCAGATGCCACCCATGACTAACAGAAGTTAAAACAGTTTTAACTCTGTTTACCAACATAACACAGATCCTATTGGGTCACACCATATAGGAGCTACTCGGAGAATCTTACTGATTAATTATAAATTAATTATAATTAATATTAAGATGGTTATAATTAATTATACGTTATATAATTAAATTATCAATGTCATTAAGAATGACAAGCAGAAACAACGGTTAATTTATAAACGTACACGTTACGTTGTATAAAAGTTACCGAACAATAACCGAAAAGAAATATAATTGTACATGACAATTATATATATGATTTGGAATTTTAATTGTTAATTATGGGTTTGAATTATGGATTTAAAAGCCCAAAATAATCAAAGCCTTAATTAAAATTAAAGGCCCAAAGTCAAAGCCCAAAATCCAAGCCCAACACTATTCATGCCTTAATGGGCCAAGGGCAAAATGGTCTTTTTCCCTTGGTGCCGACTTCCCATGTGTTGACATGTGTCATGTGAGGTGGCAAGGGTATTTTGGTCATTTCACATGATAAAAGGATGAGGTGTCAAGGGCTTTTGGTAAATAGATTTGTTTTGAGGGGTATTTTGGTCTTTTGCAAACCTCCTCAAAAGTCTATAAATAGAGGGGTAGGGGTAGAGAGAAAGACTCACTAATTCACGTGTTAATCTGATTACTTCGTTAATCGGTTTTTCTCTCTTCCTTGATTTCGGTTATTTCGAGATTAGAAAAATAATATATTTTGCGAAATCCTGCGGTTTGGCTTTTAAGCGATACCAAATAACCTCGGGACACAAATATATTTATTTCATCCTTTTCTCGATGAATAGTGTTTCTGCAGAATTCCGCGGTTTACGGCATTTCTGGCAGAAGAAATAAACCGCTCTCCGGTTAGTCCTGGTGGATAACCAATAGAGGTATCACACGTGTGATACTGCGAGTCGATTCCTTCCTTGGTGTAGCTCTTCTCGCTTATTCTGCATTCCAACTGCGATTTGGAAACAAGGTATAAATCATGTTATATTAATCTATTTAATTTGTAAATAGATTTAATGCTTTAGAAAATCAATTATGGAGTATATCTGTAAATAAATTAAATGAGGTTTTGATGCCAAAGGAATACTGAAGGTGGACCGCCTTGGAAGGTTTCCTGACATACCTCGTTTAATTTTTAGCTTAACTTAACCGTAAAATTTTTGTTTTACACACTTCCGCTGTTAAGCTAAACTAATGAGTTTGAACCGTCAAAACCCCAACAATATGTATGTGTAATTGTTATCTAACGCTGTCCTTAAAAAATAGTTATAAGGGTAGCTTTTCTATATGTATAGCTTAGTTAAGGAAGTGATAGTTTACCAAGAATACTATTTATCCCTTATATTTTATACGAGCTATAGCATCACTGGGCCCTTTGATAGAGTAAGATTATATGCTAACGGTATAATTACAAGAGTAATTATATTTGATAATCTGCTCAAGATCAAGAAAATATTCAGTTAATAAGGATAACATACATCTACCTTGAAACTAATCTGATAGCTCTGAGATAGAAGAACAGAGACAAGGAAATTGTTTACTGGATCGTGATATTGTACAGTACAGCATCATCTGTGTAATTGGATGGTCATGATGTGTTGCCAGATGGTGCTCATGATTATAGAAGTTAAAATAGTTTTAACTCTATTTACCAACATAACACATATCCTATTGGGTCACACCATATAGGAGTTAATCGGAGAATCTTATTGTGATTGATTATAAATTGGTTATGATCAAATAGTAAGATAGTTATAATTAATTATACGTGTTATAATTAAATTATAAATGTTATGTAAAAATAACAAGCAAAAATATTGGTTAATTTATAAATGTGTGCGACACTTTGTATAAAAGTTAACCGGTTAATTTATAAATGTGCAGGACACGTTGTATAAATTACCGAAACAAACAACCGCAAGAAATACAATTGTTCAGAATAATAATATGAATATTATTTGTATTCGGGCCGAGGGCATTCGAGTCTTTTCAGACTCGTCTTTATCCGCCTGACATGTCATGGATTCTATCCAGATGACACGTCATCAATCCTATCCACATGACACCTCACCCCCTAGGTGGCATGCCTTGTCATAGGGGTATTTTGGTCTTTTCACATCATTTTAGAGGCTATAAATAGAGGGGTGCATGGAGAGAATAAAATACTAATTCCTTCGTATCGTTTCATGTTAAAACGAATCAGTATTTTCTCTCTTTCTCGGTTTCTCTTCCAAATAGTGTTTCGGTTGAGAAAAGAAAGTTATACGTAGTTGATGTATAATCTTGCGGGTTGTTGTGAAGTATATTTACGGAATTGATGAATAGTGTTTTACCGAATTTCGTGGTATTTCAGTTTTGCTTATTGATGAAACTAAGTAATCAAAAATTCGTGTCTACAGGTTTTCGTCTTTTTCTCCATGAATAGTGTTTTTGCAGAATTATGTGGTTTATAGTATTTCTGGCAAAAGAAATAAACCGCTCTTCGATTAGTCCTGGTGGATAATCGATAGAGGTATCAGACGTGTGATGCTCCGAGGAGAATCATTCCCGTGATGTAGCTCTACTCGCTCGGTCTGCATTCCAACTGTGATTTGGAAACAAGGTATAAATATGTTATTTAATATATTTAATTGGTAAGTAGATTAAAGTTTTAAAAATCAATCATGGAGTAGATCTGTAAAATGATTAAATTGGGTTTTGATGCCAAAGGAATATTGAAGGTGGACTGCCTTGGAAAGTTTCCTGACATACCCCGTTTAATCCTGAGCTTAAGTTGGCCGTAGAAATTTTTGTTCTGCGGTCATTCTGCAACTTAAGCCTAAACGGGTTTTGGTTACCCCGAAACCCAACAGAGGCAGCTTGCGATAATGGCCAGGAGGGGTACATCTTCTCAATATTTTAGATTTTTTTATTTCATGGCATCTACGATCAGCGTGAGAGATATATTGTGGGTTTCAGCTTGTTCCAATTCACGATACACCTTGGAGATGTTATAAAGATGTTTGAGTAACTCAAATGACGTTAGTGAGTACGAGCAAAACAGTTTGACGGTTGCTGTAAAAAAGGTTCCTAGAAAATTTCTAAGCCTTTGTAGTTGCTCTCATTCTTCTGTTAGTTTGTAATAATCTAGATGTCAATAATACGATAATATATCATAAAACTTTGTTCATGAATTGGATGATTAATATCATTTTGTTGCCTTGAGTATTATTGCATTTATGGATCATTTCGAGTTCATGACTGAAATTGTGAAACTCCATAATATAGATGATATACACTCTTAATCTTAAAATGTCACTGACCAAGGTAATTAGCAGGAACACTAATTACCGCTATAAGGTTAGTATGTGGATTAAAAGATGGTTAAGTTTTACAAACCACCTGACACGAGATGTCATTTTAATCACATAGATACATGTTCTAGGAACATGGTATTTGACAGACCTCGAATGAAACATTAAATAGAATTGTGTTTGTGTCATTTATGTTTTCATCCAGTGTCACGTTCTAAAGTATGAGGTATTTATGGTTCCCACTGAGAAATATGTATGTGTGATTGTTATCCACCGCTGTCCGTAAAAAGCAGTCATA
Organism: Carex pumila; assembly: GCA_033356055.1. NCBI lineage: Eukaryota > Viridiplantae > Streptophyta > Magnoliopsida > Poales > Cyperaceae > Carex > Carex pumila. The sequence continues at coordinate 122,447 of JARJHM010000790.1, read as the reverse complement.
ACGGTAGCTTTTCTATATGTATAGCTTAGCTGAGGAAGTGATAGTTTACCAAGAATACTATTTGTCCCTCGTATTTTATACTAGCTATAGCATCACTGGGCCCCTTGGTAGAGTAAGATTATCAGCACGCGGTATGATTACAAGAGTAATCATATTTGATAATCTACTCAAGATCAAGAAAAGATTAAGTTTACAAGGATGACACATATCTACCTTGAAACTAATCTGATAGCTATGAGACAGAAGAACAGACACAAGTAAATTGTTTACTGGATCGTGATATTGTACAGTACAGCATCATCTGTGTAATTGGATGGTCATGATGTGTTGCCAGACGCCACCCATGATTATAGAAGTTAAAACAGTTTTAACTCTATTTACCAACATAACACAGATCCTATTGGGTCATACCATATTGGAGTTAATCGGAGAATCTTATTGTGATTGATTATAAATTGGTTATGATCAATAGTAAGATGGTTATAATTAATTATACGTGTTATAATTAAATTATAAATGTTATGTAAAAATAACAACAAAAAACATTGGTTAATTTATAAACGTGTGTGACACGTTGTATAAAAGTTAACCGGTTAATTTATAAATGTGCCGGACACGTTGTATAAATTACCGAAACAAAAACCGCAAGAAAAATATATATATAATTGTTCAGAATAATTATACAAATATTATTTGTGTTCGGGTCGAGGGCATTCGGGTCTTTTCAGATTCGTCCTTATCCGCATGACATGTCATTGATCCTATCGAGATGACATGTCATCAATCCTATCCACAAGGGCAAAATGGTCATTTCACACCTATGCCACCTTGCATGTGTAGAAACATGGAGAAGAGTGTGGAAGGGTGTGGAAGGGGTATTTTGGTCATTTTACATATAAAAGGATGAGGTGTCAATGACATACCTTGTAAATAGGCCGAACTTGGAGGGCATTTCGGTCTTTTGCGAACCTCCTCAAAAGCCTATAAACAGAGGGGTGCATGTAGAGAGAAAAACCACTAATTCACTTATATCGTTTCGTGCAGAATCGAATCGGTATTTTCTCTCTTTCTCGGTTTCTCTCCCAAATAGTGTTTCGGTTGAGAAAAGAAAGTTATACGTAGTTGACGTATAATCTTGCGGGTTGTTGTGGAGTATATTTACGGGACCGATGAATAGTGTTTTACCAAATTTCGCGGTATGTCAGTTTTGCTCATCTGATAAAACTGAGTAACCAAAAATTCGTGTTTACGAGTTTTCGTCTTTTCCCTGTGAATAGTGTTTTTGCAGAATTTCGCGGTTCACGGTATTTCTGGCAGAAGAAATTAACCGCTCTCTGGTTAGTCCTGGTGGATAACCGATAGAGTCATCAGACGTCTGATGCTCCGAGACGAGTCGATTCCTTCCGTGATGTAGCTCTACACGCTCGGTCTGCATTCCAACTGTGATTTGGAAACAAGGTATAAATATGTTATATTAATCTATTTAATTGGTAAGTAGATTAAAGTTTTAGAAATCAATCATGGAGTAGATTTGTAAAAGGATTAAATTGGGTTTTGATGCCAAAGGAATACTGAAGGTGGACCGCCTTGGAAAGTTTCCTGACATACCCCGTTTAATCCTGAGCTTAATGGCCGTAGAAATTTTTGTTCTACGGTCATTCCGCACCTTAAGCCTAAACGAGTTTGGGTTACCGCGAAACCCCAAAAGTGGTATCCGAAACCCAACATCTTCGTCAGTGGGATCCAATGCCATTTCCTCGGGGGTGGAGCTTCTCAAAAACTCCCTTATGATAGTTGAGTGAGGAAGGGATCTGTTCAACATCCTATAGGTGAAGTTCCAACATGTATCTATATTCTAATGTACTCTCAACTTGCTCAATCCATATTGGCCACACATAATCACAAGCCGTTATTTTTTTTCTTCATTTGAAACAATGTGGTTAAGAGCACCCTTAAATTTAATTATTAATAGGTTTACGACTTCTATTTTAAGGCCCACCTTTACGATGAGGTTAAGTATGTAGCAAGCACATTTTTGGTAAAACATTGCATCATTTATGACTGGATTTAGTGATGGTTTAAAAATCTCAAGGGAAACTTTGTTGTTGCTAGCATTATCGAATGAAATAGAAAAAAAATATTGTTTTCCATATCTCTCTTAAGGTTATACTCTTGTAAAACCTCAATAATAGATTTGTAAATTACATTTGAAATGTACGGGGAATCCAACACTCGAAAACTTAATACTCAACGATCATCGATCAAATGCCCAATAATACAATAGTACCCACTATTAGTCCGGTCAAGTAACGGACACGGGCGAATCGGACCGGATTTGACCCACCCGGGTTTAATCAGTACACTATGTCACAGTATGTATATTATCATAGCCCCACTAGTAGTCAATGTTTTTAAATGTAATTGTATTAATGCACAGAGAATATCATTGCATACTGCATATACGATATACAATTGTACATGGATTTATATATACAAATTTTAAAATGAGCTGTCAATTCTCACATTCATGAGTCATTGCACACTAACAAGATAATTCCCGCACTCAGTATTATGAATCCGCATTAAAATTCACATATTTTGTATTATGCATCCACATTAAAATTCGCATATTTCTATCCTGTATTTAGAATTACGGAGAAGGCATATTCCAAGTCTGTATGCGAATTTCAATTGATTTATCATAATAAATTCGTCGTCTTTAAAAGATTAATCATCATTATCTTTAGTGTTAGAGATTACTGATTCGAAATCTAGTGTCTACATCGTTAGTGGGATGGAGAAGTTTAATTCTCATCTCAAAGTTTTTATAAGAATATTTAAAAATCGTGCTTTGTTTCTATTATTATAATAAAGTTTGCTGGCTTTAAAAAAACTACGTAAAATTCAAGCGAATTAATAACGAATACGTCTTCCATGATAAATTCAAAATGTAATATTTCTATTGAGGTAAGTCATAGAGTTTTTTTTTTTTTTTTTATGAAAATAAGTCATAGAGTTTTGAGCCTCGTATTATGCTAGAAAATAACGAATACGTCTCAACTCTCTCCCCTCCTCTCAAGGATGCAATACAGGAATACAAAATTTATCAAATTCATTGATTCCGGCCGAACAATCGCTATTTTATTTGACCAATTGTCGTGGGACCGTAACAGTCAACAGTATCGATAACCTTCAGTTTTACATGGCATACGGTATACAGACAATATGTAGTCTTTTACTGACAGGTGGGGAACGAACGGGTATGGGAAGTAATAGTGGGCCCCAAATGCCAGTTGAATTCTTTACAACTATGATTTGCTTTTATCACAGACTCACAGTTCGCCTTTAACCTAACGATTGGGAAACAAAGGGAGACAAGGTTACACGTACCGTGCGGGTCACCGCGAGTGATGCGACTCGTCGAGATTCTATAGTTTCTCAACTCCCAAGAGTAGCTTACTAGCTAACTCACATTCGTTCAGCTCTCTCTCTCTCCATCTCTCTGTGCCGCTTCTGTCACCCTTGTCGTCTTCCAATCGTCGCAGCTCTTCTACGAATACATTTTCTTTCCCTCTTCCCGCTTAAACCCAGTCACCCAGATCACCAATGCAGGATCAAACAACCAACAGGGACTACTAACGAATCGCTCGCCAGCTGGAGAACAACTGAGAGAAGCAATGGCGGTGGATTCGAGCAATGGAGGTGCAGGAGCCGAGGGATCGAGCAAGAAGGATGAGAAGAAGAGGCCGGAGCAGAGTGTGGCCTTTTACGAGCTGTTCTCCTTTGCCGACAAGTGGGACCGCCTCCTCATGGCTGCTGGCAGCCTCGGAGCTGTCGTCCATGGCGCTGCCATGCCCGTGTTCTTCCTCCTCTTCGGAGAGCTCATCAATGGCTTTGGTAAGAACCAGATGCACCTCCGCAAGATGACGGATGAGGTCTCCAAGGCAAGTATTAGATCGTATTAGACCATATCTCTCTTCCATTTCCATGTTAAGTTGTTTATTTGTTGATGTCTTGCTCTAATTTGTTTGTTTTATTTCTTCTCGTTGACAGTATGCTCTGTACTTCGTCTACCTTGGGCTGGTGGTTTGCGTTTCCTCTTACGCTGGTGAGCTTTCATTTTTTGCATTCTGTTACCTTTTTTCGTTCTTTTGCTAAAAAAGAAAAAAAAAGTTAGTCAAAGAGAGAAAACAATCTTAAGGATTCAAACGAAAAATCACTGGCGGGGTAGGACTAAACAACCTTTTCATTACTTTCCGCCTCTCCCGTCTTGACTATTTTCCTCTGGGTTTTTTTAGCAAAAATGTCCCTCTACTCCACCTTTTTTTATGTTAAATGGACATTAATCTTACTGTTGGCAATAGTCGCTGTTTAGAGCCAAGCTTTATCTCAACGTTTGTGCAATGTGTTGCAGAGATTGCTTGCTGGATGTACACAGGAGAGAGGCAAGTGATTGCTTTGAGAAAGAAGTATCTTGAAGCTGTGCTGAGGCAGGATGTGGGTTTCTTTGACACTGATGCACGCACCGGTGATATTGTTTTCGGTGTCTCCACTGATACACTTCTTGTACAAGACGCCATTGGAGAGAAGGTAATTTCATAATTTTGTCTTTTTAGTTGAATTACTGCAACACCCCACTTTTGTCTTTTTAGTTGAATTAGTGCAAAATCACAATTAATAAGCGCTTGTAAAACAGGTGGGCAACTTTATTCACTACCTTGCTACCTTCTTTACTGGGCTTGTTGTTGGTTTTGTTGCTGCTTGGAGGCTCGCATTACTTAGTGTTGCTGTGATACCCGGCATAGCTTTTGCTGGAGGCTTATACGCATATACTCTCACTGGACTTACATCCAAGAGTCGCGAATCCTATGCCAATGCTGGTATAGTAGCTGAACAGGTAAATTTTTCTCCCATATTAGTGTTTTCATTCACATGTACCCTTACTGAATATTTTTTGCAATCCAAAATATTTATGTTATTTTTAGTTTCTATTGAGGGTTATTGGCTGGAATTATTGGGTGGATTACCGTAGATCAAACTTGGGAGGTAAAAAATGATAATTATCTCTACATATATTACACGCAAAAGATTATAATGAAATGTATGATTGGAATCTAAGGATTGGTAGCTGATGCTGGGAAACACTCCAGCAGGGGACCTTTCTAGGGACTAGGTACTTTTCATGCTAGATGTTTGGTTATGCATTCGTGTACAAAGACTATTTGTTGTTTTGTTGAAATAGAGAAAATTAGGTTGAATAAACCCAATCAAAATTCGGTTGTGGGAGCCAAATGAAATTTTTCTGTATTGGCCCATAGCTCCTATAAAACACATGGGTCCCCTTTATCTTATCTCTGCATCTGGAGAGTGGAGACTGTGACACATTTGTCTGCTTTGACTAGCACAGTGGTATGAATGATCAAATACTGGTTGGTTCATTGTACACATGTTCCATCAACTAAATCACCATTTTTCATTTTTTTCAATAAAGTCATTTTTTTTTTTTGTCATGATTGATGTCTGGTCAGGGGAAAAACTTGATTGCTGAATGAAGATGTAGGTCCACCCCTGCAAATATCATAGATTTTCTATTTTTTTTTTAAAGTCTGAAGTTCATATATCACACCTTGCTTGAAACACTTTACTTTATGCAAAAAACAGTGAAATGCTGTACAAATACTATTCAATCTTTTTATAGATATTTTATTATCAAATTTTCTGCATAAAATAGGGAGCTTTTTTTTGTTCATTCTCTTTGGAGCCAAAAACCTTTGTTCAGTAATCAGTTGTGTCTGCTCTTATTGTGCAGGCAATTGCACAAGTGCGGACAGTATATTCATTTGTGGGAGAAAGTAAAGCACTCAATTCTTACTCAGATGCAATTCAAAACACATTAAAGCTGGGGTACAAGGCAGGAATGGCAAAAGGTCTGGGTATTGGGTCAACATATGGGATTGCGTGCATGTCATGGGCACTAGTATTCTGGTATGCGGGTGTCTTTATAAGAAATGGACAAACTGATGGTGGAAAGGCCTTCACTGCAATCTTCTCTGCTATTGTTGGTGGAATGTAAGTTCAGAAACTGAAAGAAATGAAAGCTTTTTTGTAATTGGTTTTGAAAAGTGATTCATTTCTCCGCTGCTGTTGGTACCATATTGAGCAAGTGATATTTCCATAATATATCTTATTAGTAGGAGAACACCCTTTTGTTGTTATTGAGTTGAATTATTTTACTGAGTGCAGGAGCCTTGGGCAGGCATTCTCAAACCTAGGGGCCTTCAGCAAGGGAAAAATTGCTGGGTTCAAGCTGCTGGAGGTGATTCGTCAGAGACCCACTATAGTACAAGATCAAGCTGACGGCCAGTGCTTGGAAAACGTACAAGGCAATATAGAATTCAAGGAAGTAACATTTAGCTATCCATCACGGCCTGATGTAATTATATTCCGAGATTTCTCTCTCTTTTTCCCTGCTGGAAAAACAACTGCGGTGGTCGGTGGTAGTGGGTCTGGGAAGAGCACAGTTGTGGCACTCATTGAAAGATTTTATGATCCAAACCAGGGTGAGAAAAATGCAGTGCTAGTATTTGAATGTTTTTCTTTCTCATTGTATTAGTTTTTGGTTTTCTTTCCCTTTGTGTTGATTCTGTGTTTTCTTTCTCATTATGTTAATTTTGGGATGTAGTCAGCAATTTCTCCCTATTTTTGTTTACAAGACAAATGGGGGGGGGGGGTGTTTAGAGAGCTACAGTTCCAAAGGAACTATTACAGTAAACAAAAGCAGTGACGTTGCCCAACAGCTATACACTCTGATCAGATGTGGCATTATAGTCAGAAATCACCAAAAACTGATTGTGTAAATAGTGACAGATGCCTGAATCTTGTATTATGCTTTTATAAACAGGACATGTTTTGCTTGACAATGTGGATATAAAGACGTTGCAGCTGAAATGGCTGAGAGAGCAGACTGGTCTGGTAAATCAGGAGCCAGCTCTATTTGCAACAACTATTCTTGAAAACATACTGTATGGTAAACCTGACGCTACAATGGCCGAGGTAGAAGCAGCTGCAACTGCTTCGAATGCTCATAGCTTCATCTCTCTTCTTCCAAATGGCTACAAGACTCAAGTGAGTTTCCTTATGTGGCAATTTCCTTTTGTTCTTTTGAACTAGAATTCTTTATGTGAATCTCACGAAATAATGTACATCCTCTTGTCAACCTTAGGTAGGGGAACGAGGGGTCCAGCTGTCAGGTGGCCAGAAGCAACGCATTGCCATAGCCCGTGCCATGCTCAAAAACCCCAAGATACTTCTCCTAGATGAGGCCACCAGTGCATTAGATGCTGGATCAGAGAGTATAGTACAAGAAGCCCTCGATCGCCTTATGGTTGGCAGAACGACTGTAGTAGTTGCCCACCGTCTCTGCACCATACAAAATGTGGATATGATCGCGGTGATCCAGCAAGGACAGGTTGCTGAAACTGGGACCCACCATGAACTCCTTGCAAAAGGAAGCTCTGGTGCATACGCATCTCTGATTCGATTCCAAGAGATGGCGAGAAACAGAGACTTTGGTGGCACCTCCACTCGTAGGTCTCGCTCATTGCATCTGAGCCACTCCCTTTCTACCAAATCTCTTAGCCTTAGGCAAGGAAGTTTAAGAAATTTAAGCTATCAGTATAGCACTGGGGCTGATGGTCAGATAGAGATGGTTTCTACAGCAGATTATGATCGGAAGTATCCTGCACCACGTGGCTACTTTTTTAAGTTATTGAAATTAAATGCTCCAGAGTGGCCTTATGCAGTGCTGGGTGCCATCGGGTCAGTTCTGTCAGGGTTCATAGGGCCCACATTTGCTATTGTCATGAGTTGCATGATAGAGGTGTTCTATTATAGGGATCCTAATGCCATGGAGAGAAAAACAAAGGAGTATGTGTTTATCTATATTGGTACTGGAGTTTATGCGGTTGGTGCATACCTGGTGCAGCATTACTTCTTCAGTATCATGGGAGAAAATCTTACCACCAGAGTTCGCAGAATGATGCTTTCTGGTATACTGGTTCTTTTTCTTGTTAAGTATTATTCAAATTTGGTCTTTAAAATTATGCAATCGTACATTTATTCCTAAAAATTGTAAGTATGTCAACATACTTAATTGAGTGATAGTCGATATTTAGAATAATCCGTGATGAACTTACTGACATCTTTTTAACTATTCTTGATAGTGTCACCCTTAAATCTCAAAGCATGCTCATGAATATAGAGGTCATTATTTTTGTACTTTATAATGTAGCCTATCATATTGTAAATTATTTTAGCAGTTAAAAAATTTCTTCATTGAAACATACATGTTTCTTGAATGATTTTTATTTTCATTATTTTTGTAGTAATACTGAGGAATGAAGTTGGTTGGTTCGATGAAGAGGAGAACAATTCAAGTCTGGTGGCTGCACGATTGGCAATAGATGCAGCTGATGTCAAATCGGCCATAGCTGAGAGGATATCCGTTATTTTACAGAATATGACCTCGCTCCTCACATCTTTCATAGTTGGTTTCATTATTGAATGGCGGGTTGCGCTTCTTATTCTTGCCACCTTCCCGCTTCTTGTTTTTGCTAATTTTGCTCAGGTATCTATTTTATCTCTCTTTTCAGAATTTTGACCAATTTTTTATTCATAGCATTGAATAAAATAAATATCCTTAGCATCATGTTTGCAAAATTTTCCAAATTAGCAAGGCCTCAATGATTCCTAATGGCTCACAGGCTCATTGATACCAGGTTGTACTCTAGCCCTTGGGCTGCAATGAATCATCGCGGCCTTGCTAGTTTTGGACATTTTGCAAAAATGATGATACGTATTTATTTTTTTAATGCCATGAATAAAAAAAATCTGGAATTTAGGTTTTCATTAGTTTGGCCTGTTCGAATTTTGACTTTGCCTGGTAAGAAATAGTCCAAATTGTAATGTGGATTACATTTAAATATAATTATTACACCTCTGGTGTGAACTGGGGACCAGTGGCCCCATTACTGCTACACTGCATGACATTACTATGGGAGGCATGTGCCCTCCTGCCAGATGCTGGTATCTTTTCTTTCTTTCTGCCAATCTGCTAGTAAATTTGACCTATGTGCAGCATGGAAAAAGGAAAAGGCAATTGTACTGTTAGACAGCTATTTACTGATAACATTTATGCTTTTAATAGCATTGCTTTTCTTTTCTTTTCTTTTTTACTTTTGTTTGGGAAGAGCATCTTGTTTAAGTTAGGCTGAAATTGAAACTTTCCAATCATAACATTTTCCTTTTGCCAATATGCAGCCTAAAGCTGGAATCTAGATTTTTTTTACAATGTTCCATTTCAGCTATTGTAAACAAAGGTTTAGGTGTCATTTGTGACTTAAAATTCCTTTTCATGAATTGCTACAAACTCTGAATACTAAACATCATATTTGAATGTCATAAGTGATGCATGGACATCATAAATGATATGAACAGGGAGTTTGTATTGCTGCAAACTCTGAATTCTAAACATTATATTTGAATGTCATAAGTGATGCATGGACATCATAAATGATACGAACACGGAGTCCGTTTCGTGCAACATCAAAGATTGGAGAAATTAAATGCTGTCCTTTGATCTTGCATAAAATGAATTCCAAATGTCACAAAACTTGATATTTTGCTTCATATTTGGTATGGAACATGATCAATGGTCTGGATTTGTTAATTCCCAAATGGTTCATGAACCTTACTTCATGGTAGTAAAACTCATTTGTAGTAGAATTGACACTCTTGTGCAAGGGACATGGACTTCCAAACTATATTTCCTTGGTAAAATTGCTGCCCAACAATCTTTGACTCCTGCTTATTAAACTCAGTAAACCTTTTGCCATTACCTGGGCTTGAACAAGCAACCTCATCTTTTGAGAAACTTCCCAGACAACTGACCAATGGCTGGTCAAAATGATTATTATAAACTCAATTACCTTCAAACACAGTCCAAAAAAACGAGGCCTCTATGTAAACTGGTGAATTTTTACAATGAAGATTATCTTAAAGTAAGTTTTTGTTGGTATTTATTAGACCTTAATTATTTGTACAGAAATCTAACAAATGTTTTTAAAACCATCCAGCAACTATCGATGAAGGGGTTTGCCGGGGACACAGCAAAGGCACATGCCAAGGCTAGCATGATAGCTGGGGAGGGTGTGAGCAACATCCGCACTGTGGCTGCTTTCAATGCACAGGACAAGATACTCGATCTCTTTGGCAATGAACTCTGCATCCCCCAGCGCCGCAGCCTACGCCGCAGCCAGACAGCCGGTCTCCTCTTTGGCCTTTCCCAGCTCTTTCTCTATTCCTCTGAAGCCCTTGTGCTCTGGTATGTAGCAAAATCTTTTGTGCCTTCACTTGTTACTATTTTAAGACCCATCAAGCAGGCCTAAACATAGTAGTTGACCTTTTTAAATATCAAGCCTAGTACTGACCCATAATGCTTAATTGCAAGTATCATAAGATCATATTCTTCTCATATATGCGAAGGGCCCAATAATCACTCATTTCCCTTCCAGTATGAGACTAAATCTATGGTGTCACATTTACCTCAGTACAATCACGTCTCATGCGAACTTCTTTGTAAAATATGCTCTATTCTCCTTCAACCAATAAACTTGCCCCATGCCATGCATTTCAAATTCAAAGTTCCTTATCTTTTCAGTGGACAATGAAGCCAGAATGGTGATATATTTAAGACTGAATACCTTCTAATGTCTGTCAATCTGAGGAAAACTGGAAAAAAAAATGTGAGAAGTGCAGCTAGGGAATAACTCAGGTTTATCTTTGGCCCTTTGGTCCTGGATAGAACCATCTGCCAAAGGATAGTGTGTGATTTAATATCAAATTGATTTTTTTAATATGTGGCTGGGATCCTTATAAATAATGCAACATTTTGATCAAAATCTTGCCAATTGTCCTGTGTAACAGTACTCATAGGGATTGCTGTGATTACGCTGTAACATCACGATTCATGCCTCCATTTCCATTGTTGGGGCATGACAAGTAGTCTAATCTTACAAAATTGAAAAATAGTATTTGTGGCTAATATCAGCTATTAGGACTTAACTGTGGTGGTTTGAACAGGTATGGGGCCCACTTAGTGCGCCACCATCACTCAACCTTCTCCAAGGTCATCAAGGTGTTTGTTGTTCTTGTCATCACTGCCAACTCAGTGGCTGAAACCATCAGCCTGGCCCCAGAGATAATCCGTGGAGGTGAGTCCATTCGCTTAGTCTTCGCTACACTAAATCGGCCAACCCGGATCGAGCCTGATGACCCTGAGTCTGAGCAAGCTGACTCCATTCATGGTGAGATAGAGTTCAAGCATGTTGATTTCGTTTATCCAGCCCGACCTGACATCCAGGTCTTCAAGGACTTCAATTTGAGAATCCACGCGGGCCGTAGCCAGGCTCTTGTTGGGGCAAGTGGATCGGGTAAAAGCACAGTCATTTCCCTTATTGAGCGGTTCTACGACCCATGTGCTGGCAAAGTCATGGTAGATGGGAAGGATATACGTCGGTACAACCTGAAGTCCATCAGGCGAAAAATTGGTCTTGTGCAACAGGAGCCGGCGCTGTTCGCCTCTAGCATATTAGACAATATTGCATATGGTAAAGAAGGAGCCACCGAAGAGGAGGTAATTGAAGCAGCTAAAGCAGCTAATGTGCACGGGTTTGTCAGTCAGTTACCAGAGGGCTACAAAACAATGGTCGGAGAGAGAGGTATGCAACTCTCAGGGGGTCAGAAACAGAGGATTGCAATTGCCAGAGCAGTGCTGAAAGACCCAGTTATACTTCTACTGGATGAGGCGACAAGTGCATTAGATGCAGAGTCGGAATGTGTATTGCAAGAGGCATTGCAGAAGCTGATGAAAGGGAGAACGACTGTGGTGGTGGCACATAGGCTGTCGACTATTAGAGGGGTTGATAACATTGCAGTGGTTCAGGATGGGAAAATTGTTGAGAAGGGAAGCCACCATGAGTTGTTATCTCGGCCAGAAGGTGCGTACTCAAAATTGCTACAGCTGCAACACCATAATATTTGATATAAGATGCTTGATTTCATCTCTCTCTGGTTTATGGTGTCTGGGTTGATTTTTCTTTCTAATTTTCTTTTATGGAATGGTGATTGTAGATACTAGGAAGCTATGCATGCGTAGAGTATCTAATGATAAATTTTAGCTTCTCTTTAGTTGGGAAAATTTGGGTGTAAATGTACTCACTTTATATGGCACATCACGAACTTCGGATTTATGCTGCCATTGATGTAGCTTGCTATCATCCTTTTTGTAGTTTCAAGTTGTGTAGGCTATATATTTGAGAGCAGAACAATATAGAACACAAGGATAATTCTTACTACCACTATTATAAAAAATATATATATATTTGGAACTCTTATTTTATTTCACTTGCAAGCGTAATCAAAGAAAATAGCCACCTCTGACTCGGTAACCTATTTATGTATAGTTCAAACCACTTTACTAGTTAATTAGCATCACTGTGATGGTATCACTATTCGTAAAGACAATGCCATAATGGTGAAGTATTCTTGTTTAGATATGTCGTTTAATTTTATGTCAACGATTTGTTTTTTTTTTTTTTTATGAAAGAAGGAGAGATGGAAGTGGACTAGTGGAGCCTTCAAATTTCATTGATGAAAGCCATGAGTAGTGTTACTTGTACGAAAATGAAAAAAAAAAAATTTACAATGAAATAAAACAAAGAAAATTACAGGTAAACAATTAAACAGGGACTGAAGTTAGGTTCTTAACTATTGAGCATCGAGGGACCAAAAACCACTCATATTTCCAGTTGAATCCGGTTATGCAACTATTACGATTTGGCTCGTAATACGGTTGAATATTCAACTTTTCAAAATTCTGACGGTTGATCCGAAGTGTTCATCTTGTTCTCCATATTAATATGTATTTGGATACCAAATTTTACATTTTTTGAAATTTTTTTTACTTTTTTTTACATTTATTGAAAATCACTGTTTTTGGATGGTCCATAATTTTCAGATCAAGTGATTTTCTAAATATCTAAAAAATAGTAAACAAATTTAAAAAAAAATGTAAAATTTGGTTTCCAAACACATATTAATATGAAGAACAAGATGAACGGTTCGGATCGACCATTAGGATTTTGAAAACTTGAATATTGAGCCGTAGCACCGACGATATGCATAGTACCATAGACTCACTCATTTTATTTTAAAATTATATAAAAATAATAGAGGATTAGATGAATTGTATTTATATTTTAATTTCATTGAAGGAACCAATTTTTTTTAGTTCAAAATAACCAGAAAAAAAAAATTGGTTCCTCCAGAAAAATGAAATATAAATGTAATTTATCTAATAACATATATTATTTTTATATAATTTATATAATAATAAAAGCTCACATTTTTTTTATCTCCAGCGAGTTCAAATATTTAAACTGACATATGTTAAGTTCTAATGACAGTATAATATAATTACCGATTAATACCAAAATCTAATCGTCTTTGGAAGAAAAATATCATCATACTGGTTTTTTTATTATATTTATTTTGAGAAAAATATCATCATCATCATGTTTGATTGTAGAATAAGTGGTAAACATTTTACTCCACCTTTAAAGAGTCAAACAAAGAGTAAATTTGAGGGAGTAAGATGGAGTAACATCTGAGTTAATCATGATTAAGTTATTATACTTGTGAGTCTCGCGGTTAGAGTAACACTATGTTATAGTTTTCTCTCTTCATGAGTTTACTCTAGGGGTGGCAACGAATCAAACCGAATCAAACCTACTCTAGTTTGAGTTTGATTTGAATGAGATTCGAACCGAACTGGGTTCGATTTGTTTTGAATTGAACTAATTTTGAATCAAAGTCGAATCGAATTACGAACTAATTTTTTTTTAGCAGCCCTAGTTATACTGGTAGTTTATGCATTAGTTTTCTTCTTGCAGACAATTCACACAGCTTTCTTTTATCTTTCACGAATTCACACTAATGGATTATGGGCTAGTTTATTAGTTGTTAGCTGCTATAATCCTGCCAACTGAGCATAGATAAGTGCAAGACTTATAGCTACTACATTAACTCTCACAATTGCCACTATGGTACTAAAAAAAGAGCTTCAGCGTGACATCAAAGTATGAAGTGAGTGTTTTTAAATTGAAAAATTATTCATAAAAAATACATCACAACAAATAATCGTAAAAAAAATGATGAAGTACAAGAACTGAAATATGCAGTAAAACAAGTAATCGTACAAGAACTGAGTGTTTTGAGAGCCAGGAAGCGTCGGCTAGGTTAAATTATGATTCTCTATCTTGGGTTCTAATTTCATCAGGTAAATGAACGATCGATGTTATTATGAGATTCGAATCATAAAAGTTCGCGAACCATTTCGATCGAACCAGGCCTAGTTTGAATTTAGTTTGAATTAATTTCGAATCGAACCTAGTTTGGTTTGTTTCAGTTCAAACTAATTTCAAATCAAATTAACTCAAATTAAACTTGAATCGAATCACGAACTATAAATTTTTTTGCCAGCCCTAGTTTACTCCACCAAACTTCACCAAACATAATTACTTTAAACTACCTTTTACTTTAATCCAAATTAATTTTACTCCACAACCAAACATGATCCATAGGAATAAGTCAAGAGGAAGCAAAGCAGTACCGCTGCACGTGCTTCCCTCGTGATGTGGTACCTTAAAAAATTAAAACAAAACAGGCAGATACCCTTCTCAGAGATCGTGCAACCCCCTCCAACAATTAATTTTTAATAAACCAAACCAGATTTGGGATTCTCTAGATCGGAATTCTATATAGCAATAAATTTATGGTCGGTGTTGAGACGGGAAAAAAATAAAACGGTTTGGTACAAACCCACCGACTCGAGATGTTGTTAGAATTAAAAAAATACCACAGTTTTAGGTACTTTTGGTTCTAAATTTAAACTATCTTTCCGTAAGATAAGATCTAGAATATTTTATGTTTCCAGCAGTCATGGTCAATCGGAAAAAAAATGTAATTATTTAATTATGTAGGGTTTGTGTCCTTTCTGTTTTCTCAGTTCCTTCTCTGGAAAGATACATTAATCATTTGGGAGATCTAAATTAAATTAAATTTTACGTTACAAAATATTTATTTTAAGGGGTGTTCGAATTTCACGGTGCACAGGGGAGGGGAGGAGAGGAGATATTATCAGAACTCACACTCACGGCGGAGAGAGAATAAGAAAATTGTTTAGAATTAGTTGTTTATTCCCGCTGAACGCATCTAAATTTTTTTTTTTTTTTTTTGTTTCTTACAAGACCCGTAGGTCAGCGCATCTAAAATTGATTGGAATTAGATAACACTTTTCAAAGCTTTTTAATTCTAACCCAGACATAAAATTAGATTTTGGAGGGGAATAAAGAAATAGATGAAACTATTTTATCATTTATCGGGTTGACGTGGCATTCCTTTTTGTTCCACTATTCTAGTTCATGGAACACAATTGAAACTAATAAGAAGAGAGTCAATTCTTTATTCTATACTCCTCTTTTCTTCTTCTATTATTAGGGGTGCAAATGGGTTGGATATTATCCGTCCGAATTCAGATCCGTATCCGAATTTTTGCAGATTCGGATACGGATTTTTTTTTATGAGGATTCGGATTCGGATTCGGATATGGATTGAGTTTCGGAATCGGATATGGATAATTATCCTGATCCGGATATTTTAATTTTTTGGATATCCGGATATGTTAAGAATTGAGATAATTTTTTTTGTCTATTTATCTTTTGTATTAGAATATCTTTAAAGAGGATCTTTTGTGTTTGTATTTTTTAATTAAAGTTATATTTATGTTGGTGAATTTTAGTTAATTAGATATATATTTTGCAATGGTGTAACAAGTTATTTAGATATATATTTTGAATTAAAAATCCAAATTATATCCGTATATGTATTCGTATCCGAAAATATCCGATCCGTATCTATATCCGTTTAATATCTGATCTGTTTCCGATTACTATATGATCCGTATTTGTATCCGAAAAAAAAATACAGATACGGATATGAGTTGAACACTATCCGATCCATATCCGATCCGTTTGCACCCCTACCTATTATTCCTACTGAATACGTCCATAAACAATAGGCTCTGTTTGGTTGTACTCAATTCCATGATTGTTATGGGTTTTCTTGAAAAATAGACACTGCAACCTATGGAATTTTTTGGGATTGTTCGGCAGTTAAGTTTTCCAACTCAATCTAAGCGGCCATTTTTTTTAATACCCCAAAAAAAAAAAGAATATTACAAAAATAATTTATTTTTTGAATTTTTTCCATATATGCCCTAACCGCCCAGCGTACGGGCGGTTCATGCCATTACCAAACCGCCCATATAATGGGCGGTCCATTTTTTTTTTTTTAAACAGAATTTTTTTTTATTTTTTGTATTAAAATATTAGAAATATTGAATATATTTCTTTAAAAATAGATGAAATACAATATAATTTGATTTATTAGAAAGACTACAACAAATAACCCGGATCAATATTTTTCAGGCCGGATTTTTCGTGGCTGTAAGAAAAATTAATATATTTCTTTATGTGTTATTGGACAAAAATAAAAATGCGTAGATTCCGAGTTATTGATCCCGGTTCAAAAGTCACTTCTATGTAATCTAGAAAATATTATGATCCTTCTAGGACATTTAATTTATAAAAAGTTGTATCTATTTTGAGAATTCTTTTTGAATAACAATTATTAAATAACTTAAAGTTTTTATTTTTTTTCAAAAATAGATACAACTTTTTATAAATTAAATGTCCTAGAAGGATCATAATATTTTCTAGATTACATAGAAGTGACTTTTGAACCGGGATCAATAACTCGGAATCTACGCATTTTTATTTTTGTCCAATAACACATAAAGAAATATATTAATTTTTCTTACAGCCGCGAAAAATCCGGCCTGAAAAATATTGATCCGGGTTATTTGTTGTAGTCTTTCTAATAAATCAAATTATATTGTATTCCATCTATTTTTAAAGAAATATATTCAATATTTCTAATATTTTAATACAAAAAAATAAAAAAAATTTCTGTTGAAAAAAAAAAAAAAAGTGGACCGCCCATTATATGGGCGGTTTGGTAATGGCATGAACCGCCCGTACGCTGGGCGGTTAGGGCATATATGGAAAAAATCCAAAAAATAAGTTATTTTTGTAATTTTTTTTTTTGGGTATTAAAAAAAATGGCCGCAATCTAAGTTGATATTCTCATTCATGCTTTATATTGGCGAGAAAAAAAAAAGTGATCTGACGTAATATATTTTTTTAACGTCTCTTAAAGATGACAATCACCATTAACTTTTGTTTTTTCTCTTTAATGTTAGTCCTTTTAAGTGAATTTTTTTTTTCACCATCACCCCTTACAAGTCTATTTTTTACAATTTTATGTTCAGTATTAAACTTTAAAGTATTAATAATATTAATTAGAAAATTAGTATTGATGGCTTTTCTTCTAAAAAGTAAATATTGTTTCTGATTGATATTTTTTTCAAATTATAATTTTTTACGATACAAGGAATATTCACTTAATACATTTCCATAACTATTTCCGTGCTAATCCAAAAAAGTATTGGTTCCTCTAATTTACTTGCGGATTGTCGTTTAAATAAAATCTTATCTCATATAATTTCATGACAACTGAATATGTTAAAAATGTATTGGAATAAGTGTTTGATTGTTCGTGAAAAATTAAATTTTTCACTTTGAAAATTTTCATGACAATAATGATTTTCTTACTAGTGCTGGAGATGTTAAATGTTGATTTTTCATATTTTAACAATACTTTTCTTATCTCAAACATGAAAGTAATAAAAACCACAACTTAGGTCAACTTAATTTTCTTTGTAAAATAAGATATAAGATGCCCATTTCTATATTAATGAAATATTAATTAGTGTTTGATTTCATCTCTAAAATAACATTTCTGAGTCGCTTTAATTGATGCTTGGTAACGTTTAATCGTATCAATATTTTTATAGGATTTTAGCTTAAAATTTTACTTGAATATCTCACTTTATATCTATTTTATAACAGATATCGATTATTATTGCGTTCCTTTTGTTTTATTGCAGAAATAATCATGATTAATTTATGACACTTTTCCATCAATTGGAATAAGAATCAGAACAAACTGTATATGGATCGAAGATTTATAATCGTTGTTATGGACCGTATTAGACACTTGGTGTCTAATATGGTCCTACTCAGGAGCAATACACATTAATCAACTTCGAGAGCTCTGTGTCAAATATGGTCTGTATCAGGGGTGGAACTAGAAAATTTAAATATGAGAGCTAATCTATAAAATGTAATATGTGAAAAAACAAAAAAAAAAAAAAAAACAAAAAAAATATGACTAACGGAAATTGAATCCACGACCTCACATATAATAATTAAAATTCAAACCACTAGATTATTAACAAACATTTGTTATTTTATGAGAGATAATACACTATATAAAAGTTCAAAAATACTCAAAATTTTAACTAAAATTTAATATACATAATTAATAATTTTAAAATCATAGAGTGATTTAACACCTTTGACCTACACAGGTGCCCCTCCGCCCAATTCCGTAATAGTTGTTCTCAAATCAGATTATTTGAACTACAATTTTCCAGACGTCCCTTGAAGCTTATAAAAAACCACAAGACAAGGGACAAGACATCTATGGTTTTAATTAACATTTACTTTTAAGTTTTGAGAGGTATTAGGCTTGGAATGCTTCCAGAGTATTGAAAGATATTTTCTCTCCTGGTGGTATTTTTCTCATCTCTCTTTGTTATAATCATGTCTATCTGAAATTAAGTTCTTATTCTTTGGGTTAGATAGTAAACCGTGTTACTCAAGAAATTTTAATATAACTTTACTTGGTATTTAAAATTACTTTTGTTCGCTTTGATTGCTTTTCCATTTTATATTCATCTTTACTTAACTTCGATTGTTTAGATCTAGTCTGCTATGGTGATAGCACATCTAGATGATTGACATTATTAGATCAACCAAGTTAGAATAAGGATAATAAATATCTAAGAATAGTGGTGGAAATCATAGCAGGAGGTACCATTAGTTGGATCAACAAAAGCAGACACGAGAATCTCGAAATTTGCAGATGAATATTACGTTCTCGTGCTTCACCATGAAAACACACAATGAAGCCATAAATTATAGACGAAGAACGTAGCAATGAAGTCTAGAAACTTTTAGACTAATCGCATAATCCCTTACATCGATCTATTCAGACAAGTCTAAGTTGGACCCCTTGTTTGATAAGACTATTATGTTGCGAGAACGGGTAGTTGCTAAATTGAATTAAAAACCTTCAAACAATATATGAAAACCAAATATTGAGTAAGAACTTGTCAAAATGGATTGAGTAACATTAGTAAGTCAAAATTCTTGAAATTCAAACAACATCAGTAATTCTAAATATCACAACAACAACCATCAAATTTCTGATTTCATCTAACCTTACGAGAGGTTGAGATCTGATAGACATAAACACTAATTCTCTGTGAATCACATCCTATTATACGACTCGACAAAATTATGTGCATGTAATCCGACTCATAAAGAAAATTGGTTTATAAATATTATTAACTATACATATTTCTATCATCAATGCTTAATAATTAATTAAAATAAAACAATTACCTGAAGCCAATTAATATGCATCTATGTTCTTATTTATTAAAATTAAAAAAAACTGTGTCACACAGAAATACATAATTGAGATGAGCTAACAATATGTGTGGAAAAAAAAATTGATTCGAGTGAATAATTTTTTTATGTCATTTTAGGAAAAGTTGGGAACAAATATAATTTTTTTTCTATAAATCAATAAAAGACTTAGGTATGTTTGGTTGCAAAATAAAAATAATTAAAATAGTTAAATCAAGAAATAACTATTATTTGTCTTATTAAAATCGCAAAATCTTAAAATTCTTAGAAATAATCTATTCTAATAAGACAAAAAGTTTGGATTTACTATTTTAGCTATTCTCTAACCCAATCAAATACCGAATAAGCTATTTTGAATAACCTAACCTCAAAAATAGCTTGTTCTCAATCCAACCAAACGTACCCTTACCGAACAGACGTGGGAAATTTTTCTAATATGCACAAAAATCCCATAATTTCTTACTAGATGAGAAGGAGGCCTGAAAATTCTTAGATAATTACAAAGAGTCAATAACCACTGATTGATATTTAATTCTAAAAAAATTGGCCAAACGAGGATCAGTTTAATCTTGATTAGTATCAATCAAGGCCAAACGAGAATATTAACTTTTGCATATAAGATAATTTCATTCTGATCTCGTCTATCAATGTCACGTGTTTGGTTAAAAAGTGATCTAGATCTTCTCTGATAATGATCAGTTTATTATTTAATTCTTCAGTAGTGTACAATTAGGTTAGGATTTTTTTTTTTTTTTAAACAACGTAATCGTTATCTTTGCACAATTGTTTAGGTTGGACCAGTCAAAGATTTGATTAATTTTACGAAGAATGTGTTTAATGCATGATTTACTACTTGATGGTTGATATACAGATAGCTTAAACAAATTAATGCTTGATACCAAACGGTTTAAGGATAGTTACTTGTTTGTTAAATGATTGATATTTAAACAAAGACTGTCATTTATATTTTTTTTACCAACTTTAGTTGTTGTTAAACATGAACCTCTTTTGTGACACCTGGAGTGTTCAATTATTAGAGATGTAAAAAAAATCATAACATGAGAATATGTAACGATATGGTACAGCATCTGTGTCAGTCACAACTCACATGACATAAGTTGTGTGTCATATACCGTGATTAGTTTTGAAAAAACAACACGACACTGTACACAACTAATCTAATCACAACACATCACACATCACGGTACAAAATATGAGAAAACATAGCTACATGCTACACGTGATAAAAAATAACATAAAATTTTATGTCATTATTTATCTCAAATAATAATTACAATTCCAAACACAAAATTTAATAAATTTTATGTTTTCTAGATATTTTTTTTGTAATATTTTTTTTACAATTATTTATAATACTTTTTTATGTTTGACCTTTTTTCTATAATATTTTCTTATTTAAACTAACTTAAAGTTCATAAAAAAAATGTTACACGTGACTAACTTGATTAAATGTTACCAACCACATCACGACATAACTAATGTTCTGTGACCATTTTCTATAATTTCAATTACAACAAGATACGATATGTAAAAGTTTAATTTAATTACAATACGTCACTATTCATAACTCACGTCACAACATCATTAGTCACAACATGACACAAATTTACATCTCTACTCGTTAACGAATAAGCCAACTTTGGACAGTGATTTTTCTCTAAAATAAATGATACAATTAGATACCAAAAAAAAAAAAAAATGATACAATTATTCGAAGCCTCCTTTAAATGTAATTACACAAGTGTTAATATTAATTTAAGTAGCAAACATCAACTCATTTGTTGTCAACCGTCAATCTAATAATATAATAGTTTATAAACTTGGGTTTGAAAAGAAAAGAAGGAAAGGGGAGAGGACGATGGAGATCAAAAAAAGGGAAATTTCATATATATCACTTAAAAACTGTGAAATTACTATTTAAATTTATGTAATTATACATTTACTATTTAAAAATCTAATAGCTCACATATTTACCCAATATAACTTTAATATATATCAAATATATTCAAAATTTTGATTAATTATGTTTAATATTCTTAAAAATATATTAATTAAGGATTAACTTAGCACCCTCTCTTTCTCTCCTTAGACCTGTTCTCCTTTATATCCAATACAATAGATTAAAAAAATAAGCTGGTGTTTAATATTCTGAAATGGACTTGTCCAGGAGAAACAATAAGAGGATCTTTCATCAACTCCAGTGAAATCGGGCACCAAAAATCACCAGGAATGAAAGGACCCTTTGAGTTCCCATCAGCTTAAAGACTCACACTATTTTTAACTGAGCCAGTAACAAAATACAGATTCTCAAACTTAGTTACTACTTTGATAACAGATTGCGATATTTGCATCGAATTCAGTACGAGTTGTTATGTTGGAAAAATTGTAGTGGTTACTTTATTTTTAGACGATCAAGATGTGCTCCTTTCCTTCGATATCCTAATTTCTGAGGTTTTAGACGAGTTGTTATGTTGTGATATTCTAATCTCCGGGCCTCCTTCTCTCCAACTTCAACGGAAGAGATGAGATGAGGAGAGAGTTTCAGTGGGAAGGAAAAAGTTACGCCAAATAATGTAGGAGAGAAATCTGTGCGTAGAAGAGGAAGAAGCAGATAAGAAAAAGAGACTAAATAACTTATTAATTATATTTTATATAATATTAAACTTATTTAATCTCATTTTTTGATTAATTGAGTAAATATGTGAGTTATTAGATTTTTTGATGATAAATACGTAATTGTAACTACATAAATTTGAATGGTAAATACATAAATCTCAGTTTTTAAGTGATATATACGAAACTCTCTCTCAAAAAAAAAAATACTAATGGATGTATTTTTTCACGATTTACCTTACAATAGTAGGATTTCAATTGACTTATTTTTTTCTTTTACATTTAAATTTTAACTATAAAAAATAATTAAATTTTAAATTATGGAGGCATAAATTTCTATGCAAGTCATGGTCCCTAATAATTATATTAGAGGCTAATATTGCCTAAACCAAACTAGACGTTACTCAATTAGTTTTGGGTCAATAATTCACTGGTCGAACTAATGATGTCTACGATAATTATTTTGGGTCAATGATTCATTGATCGGACCAATGAATCAATGGATTTGACTGATGATATATCATATACATTTAACTGATAGTAATATTATATAAAAAAAATACTCATCGTGATATATATTCTACAAAATTTATAATACATATTGAATAATGAGAAGGTTCCAATATCTCATATTTTATATCTTTGTTTTGAAAGTCCAAACTGTTGATCAGAACCGTCCAATGTAATATATATACTAAAATATGCATGGAGATGAAATTTTATATTTTTTGGTAATTTTTTTACTATTTTTTAAGATAGGTACAAAATCATTGTTTTTGAACCGTTCAAAATTACTCATCTTAAAAAATAATAAAAAAATTCCAAAAATTATAAAATTTCATCCCTAATCATATTTTAGTATGGATATCATGTTGAACGATTAGAATTGACAATTTCGACTTTGAAAACGAAGATATAAAATATGAGGTATAATGAGGTATGAAAGGTCCGAGGCATTGGAATCCTCCTCTTCAATAATATATATAGTCTGTAAAATTCACATATACGTATTAAATAAAATACTATAAGAACAAATTCTTACCTAAACATAATAAAAATTCTTGTTTTTTCAATAAAGAAGTGAATGTGTTTAATAGACTGAAATTATATGTTCATGAGTTATATAGATACATATACTCCCTACCCCCCTCTAAAATTCATAATATAATATTTATTTTTGCAAAGTTTGAAAACTTACAAATTTAGTTATTTTATTATCTTTATATTAGGGTGCATTTTATGTATGCCTCTCAAAAACTTTGAAATTATGTTCCCCCTCTAAAATTCATAATATGATATTTACCTTTTTAATTTTAAAAAACTCACAAATGTACTCCATTTATTGATTTTTTTATATTAAAATAATGTTAAATTTATAAGGATCCATTTTGCCGTTAAAATATAGAATATGTAATATGTTTAAGGAAAACATATAGTCTTTTAATTGGTTACTTTTGAGAGCAAATGTTTTTTTTTATTTTTTTACTTGAGAAGCACATGCAAAGATATGTCTAAATGCCACTATATATACATCGCAAGTAGATAAATGAATCATTTGTTCTCAGAAATTAGTCAATTAAAAAACGAAATAATTTTCTTACACAAACTATATATATATTTTATTCATAAAGGGTAAAATGGTACTTTATAAGTTTAAAATGAGTTTTAACAGAAAAGCCAATGGATTAGGTAAATTAATAAGTTTTTGAAATTGAGAAAGGTAAATATAATATTGTGAGTTTTAGAGGAGAAAAGCGTAATTCTGAGGTTTTTAGGGGTATATATAAAAGTTCCTCAGAAAATAAGGTCTAAAATGTAAATTATTTAGGACAAGACAAAACTAACTCTACACTTTCTCTTTTTGGCCACTTGCCCGTGAACTAACTATGAGTCTATGACACAACCCTCGAAGCATGTGACCTATTAATTAAGTCTACTCTCCTCTGTGATTGGATGCACAAAAAGGAGCGTATCAGGACAACCTGTTCAGACCGGGATTTCTACAGGCCGGGTCAACCGTTTTTATATCAAAAACCGGTTAATTAATTTGGTTTTTATTTTTTACTGGTCCAGTAACAGAAAGATCTTATGAAAGAACCGAACTGAAATGACTAATGAGGTCTGGTTTCGATTTTTCTTTCGAGCCTGTCTTAGATATGGAGATAAATTTAAATAAAATGATCTACGTCTCATTTTATCAGGTCAGGTATTTTACTGAATCTGAATTCGATCCAATCTTCTGCGATATGTCATCTGTTCTCTGATTCTGATTCTGATTCTCTCTCGCATTATATACGCTCCCTTCAATTTCTAACAGATTAACATTTTTTATCTGAGAAATCACTTAAATTATTACAACATTTGACGCATGTTTTAAGAAATTTATGTTAGTGATATATATCATAAATTAACAGTGTAAAAGTAACATTAATATCATTATCTCTGCATTCAATTTCTAACATTTGCTCAAGCTTAGTACCATGTTATAGTATCTCTGTATCTGCATGGATACTGCCGCCAAGTAGGCTACTCTATCCAATAGATAGTTTAATATATCAATTGGCACTTGATAATGATTTTAATTTAAGTGATTAAGCTGTCAACATAACATGGCTTACGTGCAGTCACCTGACACAGATCATGCTCACTTTATATTTTTAGCTCGAGATATTAATTAAGCTTAAAAAAAACCAGCGTTTTGTCACCTGTGTTTGATTTGGCATTTGTAAAAATTGGGCTGTAAGTTATCTAAATTAGATTGAAATTGAAATCAAAAGTAAGTAACAACAGGTACTTATGATCTGATGTGACTTCTGTCTCTGCAACAAACAAAATTAGTCAATTCGTTACTAATTTCGTCACGGCACAATGAATGAATTGGTTAAGTGATGTGATTAGTGTATTGTGTGCAGGGTCCATGCATGTACAATGAATGATAGTTAATTGAGCCTCTCTTTTTTTGTATATATGTATGATTTTTTTTAGTAAAATGTCATGAGTACTGTAAAATTAATCTTTATTCGTAGTATATAAAAAATTTATATTACTGATTTTCATTCATAATTGACCTCCATAGTCTCAAAGTCTAAGTTCACCCTTTGTCATGTGATGTGTTTATATACCTTTAACAAAAAATTACACGTCACACAAACTGATCTGATCATGCCACGCCACGTCATGTCACGTCACATAACACATTTACTTGTAATTTTTTCAAAAGTATCTTTATTTAATTTATTTTACAATATTTTCTCATTTTATAACATTGTCATTTTTTTTCTATGAACTAATTAAAATATGAAAAAAATAGACAGATTATTTGTGTGATGTGATAGTCTTTCACTATTTTAATTACATCACATAAAAAAAAAGATCATGTACTGTGATGTAATTGAGTCACAATGTATTAATCACATCATACTATATTTTTTTTCCCCTTCACTATTATACTCCATACACTTCATTTTGTCTGTAATTTCAACTCTGGAAACCTATTAATTAATGTTATGCTGGATGACCTGACTATTGACAATTATGTAACTTAGATTTAAATTAACTTTGAATGTGTAACTTTTGGAACGAATATTATAACATTATTTTTAGTATACGAAGCCGTGGAGGGTTACACAATGTCATTGGATTCCTTTGTGTTACAATATTCCCACAAGTGAAATAATAAATTGTAATTTATAGTTTATGCATATGCTTTATGTACAACTTGAAGGAGCTGTCCATATCTCACCAGCTTCTCACTCAGAGGCAGAGCCAAAGTGTGTAGAGGCACTGGCCTCTCAACTAATTATAAAATTACAAAAATTGTACTTCTGTTTATATAATTTTGAAAAATAATTACAAATTATTCTCTTAATTTAAATAATTACAAAATTGTACTTTCTAAAACAATATGTTTTTATAATTAGTAGTTGATTAATTTATATCGCCTACATAGGATTCTCCATTTGATGAAAATAGGACTTCAAATTGACTTTGATTAACAGAGATGCATACAATTAAGTTTAAATAATACCAAGCATTACAAGCTAATCAATAGTTTTATATCTTTTACCCGTTTTCACTAATTTGATTTATTGTTATTAATGCTACATTGGTGTTTTTAAATTCATGCCTTATATAGTGTTTATCTAAGAGCATCATTACTTTAACATATTTTTATACAAGAACATTATATATAAATAAATAAATTTCTTTAGAAATGATTATAAACTTTCTCTCATGCTATACATTGATTATTTACTTTAATTTGTACTTATGGAGTCACTACAATTTTTTATATTTTGTCCCAACTAATTAAGTTTGCAATTGGTACATTTTAAAAACAATAACAAATGTGTGTTTAATTACATCATAATTTATTGTCACTGTATACAAGACTTGATATGCACAACTTTTGCCAACATTTTTTTTTTAATAATAGTGGAGTATATCACTGATTATATTGAAATCATACGTACCTGAGCTGGTATTCAAAATAGGTACCAAAACCAAATACTAAGTTCATACAGCTGTTCATACATCCAAAAATACATGCCGCAACAAAATAACCTACACAAAAATCCTAGATCAAACACAAGTAACTACTAAAAATTAACAAGAACATATTTTGCTAAATTAGTTAGCTATTTTGCTGGCGTGAGCAATGAGATCAAAACAGCAGCTTTCTGAGACAGAGATCAGTCTAATTACTTAATTACAGACCAGATTAAAATTTACAGGGACAAAGTTCATTTGTCTCCGGAAAAGTTTACCTTAAATTAATCCCATGCACAACAAGAATTACCGACCTATATATTGAATTACGTGAAATTACCAATTGTCTCTCTCGCTAGAGACAAATATATCTTTTCTCCCTACACATGGACACATAACAACACAAGCACAGATTCCACTATTTAAGTGGATACACACATGACACTTACCTCTGTAATTAACCATTCGCATTTCTCTTCACTTGCCACTTAATTCGGATCAGCTTCAAGCGTTGCTTCTCTTAACATTTTATTCACCATTAACATGCCCTTCTATTCTTATTTCTCCTAGCTTTATATTAGCTAACATCTCCACTGGTACTATCGAACAGTGATAAACCCTGCATAAGACTAGTATAGGAAATTCTCTGAGAACATGTCTAGCAGGAGATCACGCTCAAGGCGGCCGAGTAATTCTTCTAGGATTACCGAAGAGCAGATCGTGGAGCTAGTATCAAAACTGCAGGACTTGCTACCCGAGGCACGTAGCCGTACCAGTGATCACGTAAGTTACATTTGTCAATTTTCTTAGCAAATTTGCTGAACCCTGTTCGATAAAACAAGTACTATTATATATAACCATATAGTAACTAGATTGGTTTAATTTAGAGTTATAGTTCAACCATGCTAGAAAGCAATAATTCAACCCATCATCTCATACGCAGGTTCTTAGAAAGAACATTTTGTTATCTGTGTTCGACATTTTGTAGTGTTTAATTTGGGTAGACTAAGAAGCTTCTCACCCAACTAATTAAGATCTTGTATAATAAATATGTAGGCATCAGCATCGAGGGTTTTACAAGATACATGCAACTACATTAGGGATTTGCAACAAGAGGTGGATGACTTGAGTGAAAGGCTCACAGACTTGCTCGCTACTACCGACATGACGAGTGCTCAAGCTGCCATAATCAGGAGTCTACTAATGTGATATATATGTGATTCATGAGTTTATACAGCCTTGCTTTCCTTTTTCTCCTCTCTCTTTCCTTCTTAACTTTGTTCTGTTTCGGCTGTTAATTATTAATTACTTTTCTCTAAGAACTGTACTATGTTACCAGTAAATTAATTAATTAACGGTCCTTTTAATTACTAAGGCTAGTAGCTAGCTTGCTATCAATAAAATATACTTAGGCCTTTAATAACCATTGCCATTTGACTCGACAAACTTTGACTTGACATATTTACCAATTAAGTTACCGTGCATGTAATAATGACGTGATCCATGAAGCAGAAATAATCAAGGACCCCATAAATGATTCATACTCACTAACACATAATTATAAAGCCCAACTTTTCATGGATCAAATTGGATATTTGTATGATTGGGTAGCCCAACATAGCCCGAAATTTTTATTCATAGTATTTTAAAAAAAAAAATAGTATCACTACGCACCATTTGAGTATAGTTTTGGACCATCCAATCAAAATCCGAGCGCACCAATTTGACTCACACCTATAATGCACAGGATCCTTTAATATTGGTGCTGATTTAAATTGCGCCGTGTAATTGAACGTCTCGATTTTCATGATCAAAGTATGGCAAAGCAGCTGAAGTAGAAGTTTAGCTTTGTGCAGTGAAATATATAGGACGTAAGGACCTTTCTTTTTTAACCTGAAAAGATAACCGAGCAGATTCAATAGCAAATGGTCGCTTCCTTTCTTCATTCAGCCATTTCAGTTACATAATGTATCTAGATCTGCTAACGAGTCAAGCTCAGCTCAAAACTCGACCCAGCTCGTCATATAACTTAACAGGCCCAGTTCAGTCTTGAAGAAGAAAGCCTGGCTCACTTGAGTAAGTTTGAGCCTTCAGCTCGGCTCATAACTCACGAGCTCAATCTCATGAGAAATCTCCGTTTCAAGTTAGCAAAATAATACAAGGTTAACGAAGTAGTTTCAATTGGAGAAACTATATAGAATCAATGAGACTAACTTTAAAAATTAATTGAAACATCGAGCAAATAAGTTAACAGGTACTAATCAATTCTTTGTCATTCATGTTTTGTGATAATACAATCAAGAATCACGATTGATTCTATATGCAGTCAATTAAATAGTAACGAAAGAGGAGGAGACTCGATTTGATGGCTCATGAGTCGGTTTGGCTCGGATTCGGTACTATTCTAAATCAAAATTTGAGTCGAGTCGAGTTCAGGCTTTTTTGAATTTAGGGCATGACTCAATATAAAATATTGAACTGTCCAACTCATTGATCCAACGGTGGCTTAACAAAACAGTAAAATCGTTGGATTAGCAATTTTCAAAGTGGCTTAATAAATAGTAAAAATATTCATAAAAATGTAAAATTTGGTCTTCAAGCACATATTAATATGAAGAACAAGATGAATGGTTCAGATCGACTTTTTGAATTTTGAAATTTCAAATTTGGACTGTGTGTATTTCGACCAATATGCTATTGAAAGCACATTAGCCTATCTCTCTCTATATATATATTAATAAAGATTAGAGGCTAACAACTATTTAATATTTGCAATTTCTCTTTTCTATTTCTTTTCTATTTCGAGTCTTAACTCTGTGGTTTCCAAACAGAGAGCATTTTATTTTTTAGCATATTTAAATATAGTACAAAAATCGAACAAAAAATTTGAGATGAAAAAAATGAATCTTATTTTTACCTTGTCATGAATCTTCACTAGCATTAATTGCAAATAAAAAAGTAAATTAAATATTATTTAGGATAGTGTTTCTTTTTGGTTTTTTTTTTTTTTATAAAGAAGGCTTTCTTTTACACCTCTATCAGTCATAGTTTTTGCCGAAATTTTTATTCATATTCTCAATTAAAAATAATTATTGGCCGTTCTCTATGAAACTCATTTTCTGTTTATAAAATCATGTTTTCTCTCCTCTCACTCACAACTTACTCCATCTAAATCGAAGAGAAAAATAGAAGAAAAGAGGAAGATAAATATTATAAAAACCTACCTACAATTTTTATTTAGTCATGGGATTTTTTTAGAGTATTAATTTAAGTAGAGAAAGTGTAAAAAAATATGTGCGTGTGAACAGAAAGTGAGAGTAGGAGGGAAGGGACGAGAGAGAAGTGGAGCCCACAAAATATTTTTTTTCAATTTTTTTTTAAAAGAAATATTTTGTTTGATATTTTTGTAAGAAAGGATATTTTATAAAAGAAAATGTCTAATTGTCTACAACTAGTTGTTCACGTTTTGTCCTAAAAAAACTGTCATTTGATTTGTGTGAATTATGTAAAATTTTATATTCAATGCTGTAAACTTATGTAACTAATCTTATAGAAAATACACTTTAAAATTCTAACATCCAGTGGAACCACTTTGTCAAACTAACTATACTTGATGCAGAACCATTTGATATACTTCTCTAATTTACAGTTAATGATAGTTTTAAAACCTTCTATAATATTTTAAAATTGAACCACTTCTCAAACTTGCAGTATTTTCAAAATAAACCCGAAATTATACAAAATTAATTTTTTTGAATCAAATTTTATTTTTGAAAATTTAAATTAATTAATTTTTTTTTCTTCAATTATTAATATTTATATATGCATCTATATCCTATAAATTAACACTACACATACTGTAAAACATACAGATGCAAACTATAGAACTTCAATATTGTAAAATTTTCAAATGTAAATTATAAAACTAACAAATACAAACTATAAAACTGTAAATGTGAAACCTAAAACACTATAAAATTGAGATAAATACACTACAAAATTCAATACGATAAGTCTAAAAGATGTAAATAGTAAAACTAACAGATGCAAACTATAAATCATTAATACATCAAATATTCATAACCACATTGTTAAACATTAGTAACTGTTCACAAGATGAATACTGTAAAATTAACATGATGGATACTGTAAAATGACATGATCAATTCTCTAAATCGCCTCTCTATTATCTTTTTCCTCCAGATTTCCACAAGATGAATACTATAAAATGACAAGATCATTACTCCATATCGCCTCACTTTCATCTCTTTCCTCTAGATTTCTACAAGATGAATACTGTAAAATTAACCAGGTAAATACTGTAAAAGGACAAGATCAATACTCCATATCGCCTCACTTCATCTCTTTCCTCCATATTTTCACAAGATGAATACCGTAAAATTAATAGGTGAATACTGTAAAATAACAAGATTAATACTCCATATTGCATTGCTTTCATCTCTTTCCTTCAGATTTCTACAAGATGAATACCATAAAATTAACTGGGTGAATACTATAAAATGACAACATCAATACTCCATATCGCCTTGCTTTCATCTCTCATCCATATCGCCTCTCTCATATTGTCTCCTCATATCTCCTCCATATCGAAATTCAACAGAAATAAAGAAATAATTACGAGATCCGTTACTGTATCAAATCAAACAACAAATTCAAATAAAAGTTCAGATAAAAGTTCAAAACAATGCTAGATTCGTTACTGCATCAAATCAAACAATAATTCAATAGAAATAAAGAAATAACTCACTAGATTTAAATTTTGCCTTGTTTTTCAAACTTGACAACTTCTATTCGATCGACAGTGAGGAGGAGGGTGTGATAACACCGCCTCCGTTGCGACGAGAGGAGAGTCACGATTGAGAATGAGAATTGAAGGATGAACATAAGCCTGAGGCTTAGGTGCGGTTAAGACCTGGACGAAGATGGGAATGGTGGCGCAAGGAGGCAACGAGGGACGGGCAGGAAAAACAGTGGCGGAGGGAGCAGAGCGGCGCAGATGAGAGATTTGATTTCATCGATTCAAAAAATAAAAATAAATGATCGAGGAAGAAGAGAGGTTTAAATAGGCATGAGAGCCCGTTAGAAGGTGGTCTAATAGTGGAGAGCGAAGTAGGTAGTCTATGACAGTTAAACTGGAAGTGGATAAAATTTGTGGACATAATGTGGACCACAACCTTTTCTCTTAATAAATAGTGATTTTCTAGGCCAAAGTGCTATAAATAAACAATCTATATTCTAGAAGGATGGAAAAATTGAAATCACAATAAGTACTATGTTTAGTAGTGAGACAAACGTTGTATCTACAGTGCAAAAAACGTGTCGTGTCATGCCGTGATTAATATGTCATAATTTTGATCTTGTGCCGTGTCATGATCAAGTTAATTTTTCACGTATTAGACCGTGTTGTATCTACTATGACTAAAATTTTAAAGAGTGGTCACAGCATGTGAATGATCACGCCACGCGAGTCACGCCGTGCCAAAACATATTGTGACAAAACATGCCTCACGTTATTCGCGTGATCATTTAATTATAATTTAAGTTAGTTTATTCAAGATTTACCATTTAATCAATATCTAATGGTCCGAATTACACGTAACTCACGTAATTATATGTCGTGCCATGCCGTGACTAGATCTTTCATGCGACGTGCCGTACTGTGCAAAAGTTTCAAAAGATGATCACGGGACACGAATGGTCACGATACAAGAAACACAAGTCACGGCACGAAACTGGCATGCGTGTTGTAACCGTGCTGTTCTATGAGGGAGCCAGCTACACCGGACCCTTTTTCCCACTCTAGTTCTACCCAGTGTTATAAAATATGGTCTATGGGGCTGCATATGCATATTCGGTTGTAATCCACATAGAAATTTGTATGCGGTTCCGCATATGCGACCACATATTATTACTGCATATTACCGCATACTTATTTGTATGATATCGAATATTACCGTATTTTACTCTATACCACCGCATATTACTGCATATTGTCGCATATTACCGCATATTTGTTTATATATTTATGAATTCTCATTTTAAAATCCACATATATATAAGTCGTTGCATACCGCATAGAAACCACATTTAATTACATTGGGTGTACGCTCTACTAGGTCCTACAAAAACTTGCCCGCAGAAAAACTAATCATGTGGATAGAATTAAATTATTTTTCAAAATGGGAGTATATTTAAATTGTTTTATTTTTTTGGTTTTAAAATAAAGATTGGGCTCTAGAGTGGAAAAAAACATATTGCGCCGTGCCGTGACTAATATGTCATGACTTTAGTCTCATACTGTGCTGTACCATAACCAAGTGAACAGTGACACGTGACGTGCTGTGACCAAAATGTTGATGGGTGGTCACGACATGTGAGTCACGCTGTAAATTGCATGTCGTGTCCAAATGTAACTGGTTACGTGAGAACGTTTAACTATTTTTTTTTCATAATTTAAGTTAGTTTATTCAAAATTCACCATTTGATTAAGACCTAACGGTCCTAATTACACGTGACTCGCGTGATTACATGCCGTGATCGGATCTTTCGCATGACGTGTCATGCTATGCCAAATTTTTCAAAAGCGGATCACGGCACTGGACATGTGAGTCATAGCACGAAATAGTCACACATGCTGTTCCATGACGGAGCCGATTCCGCTTTACCATTTTTTCCACTCAGGCTCCGCTGTGCTATTTTTTCCACTGGGCTCCTTATTTAGCCAAACAAATAACTAACATCGTAAACGAACTGCATACAAACTGAATACAACAAATGTGGCGCTAAAAATGAATATTTTAAGCATAATAATGAATACAATTAGAGTTTTTTTTGAGTTCATCAAGTCTCTAAAATTTATTGGATTACATTCAAACAATAACTTCAAACCGTTAAAACTGATCAACTTTACGAGTGATGTATCTACAAACAATAATTTAAAATTTTAAAACTAAGTTAGTATAAAGTCAAATGATCAAAATTAAAAAGTTTATACATTAAAATTAATATATTTATTTTAAAAATATTTTTAGCCACTTGATTTTATATAGAATTAATTCGAAGTTTTTATTTTTTTTTACTGTGAACTTCAGAACATCAATGGTAATATTTAATGTCAAAAGCACTGCAAATAAACAATCTGGATTCTAAGAATGGCAATGAGGTGACTGACTCACAATTGGTCCTATACTACATCAACTAATGCGATTAAGACTGCACGAGATTCTATAGAATATCTGCTGCAGAAAAACCAGCCATATTTTTTTCTATTTTTTGATTGGACATACCACCAAACGATCATCAGCTGAGGAGAATCCAAATTTTCTGTATAATATACCAAGGTGGAGTTCCTGTTGTAAGTTATTGACAGATGGAGTACACAAGCAGTGAAGCAAACACTAGGAACGTCAACATTTAACAGTGAAATCTTACAGGAAATGAACTAAGGAACATACAACAGAGGATCTGGACTCGAGGCTGATGCCGACATGTAACGGACGAATAATCGTTGTGTGGGCCAGGGAAGGTCCGAGTCGGCCCAATATCACCCTTTGAGCAACTATGATTTTATTTTTCTTGGGTTAGTAATCGATCTGCCCCTCAGAAATTTATCCGTAATGACTTGTCGTATCTTTAATTTCCCCTTTAAACGAGACTTGTGTTGTTTTACGAATTTCTATTTGCACAACTTGATTTTTGGTAAAGAGTCAACTTCTGTCCGCCGTGGACAATCATTTTAAGGTAGAAAACGACGGATACTATCATATTTATAAATTCATCATGTTGGGACTATTGTCAAGTACTAAAATATGTTGCCAACTCTAATTCATCATTTTAAGACATTCACTTTGAACAATTTAGTTTGAGTATTTATACTTTAAAAATAAAGATAAAAATGTGAGATATGAGTGGTGCACGCAAACAATGGACATTTTCATCCTACTCTAAATTAACGACTATTTAATTTTGAATTAATAAATAATTTATCTTATTCGTAAAGTTTTCTGTATTCACTCTATGGCTGCAAATGAATCGAACTAAATCAAACTTAGTCTAATTTGAGTTTGAGTTTGAATAAGATTCGAACTGAATTGGTCTGATTTATTTCAGAATGAATTTCAATCGAACGAATTAATTGTGATTTTTTTTTTTCGAATCGAATTGAAGTCAATCGAATCACGAGCTACATATTTTTTTGACAGCCACCAATAATTTATGCATTAGTTTTCTTCACGCAGAACCAAATTCACGTAGTTTTTTTTTACCTTCTACTTTTTACGAATCACATTGATGAATTATGGGACAGTCAAATTCTCTTACCTTTTATGCTGTTAGATTGATTAAAATCACGGCATGGATCTAGTCAAATGGAACTTTTTTCCATTGTTAATTTGTTACTCTGCTGAAGCATTTTCATATTATAAGTTACCATTATATTAATAATTTTGAGCTTTGATATAAGTTTGGTTTCTGTATTATTAAAGATTTATGGTTAAAGACATTAGTTGCATTATTTGTGATTAGAATCTAAATAGTTCACAAATCAATTTCGAACAAACTATATCCAGTTTGATTTTGAGTTTGAATAAAATTCGAACCAAATTGGTTTAATTTGTTTCAGAATGAACTAATTTTAAATTAAATTAATTACAAACTTTTTCCGAATCAAACTCAAATCGAATTTCGAACTATGAACTTTTTGTGCAGCCCTAATCCGCTCCTATAATAATTAAAAAAATGCTTTTCATTTCTAAAAGGTGTATGCGTGGTAAAAATTGGAATAAAAGAGAGAGTTGGAAATTCTTTGCGATAGGAATCTCTTGAATTTTTTTCATAAACCATAATTGATAAAACAAATTTTACGGAACCAATATGATTGATTTTTTTTTTTCAAAAACCATAAGGACCGTGGGGTTCCCACGGTCTCAATTTTTTTATTTTTTATAAAACAAAATTCTTTTAATTTTTTTTTTGTATTAAAATATTAGAAATGTTGAATATATTTCTTTGAAAATAGATGAAATATAATATAATTTGATTTATTAGAAAGACTGCAATAAATAACCCGGATCAATATTTTTCAGGTTGGGTTTTTCGCGGCTGTAATAAAAATTAAAATATTTCTTTAGTTGTTATTAGAAAAAAAATAAAAATGCGTAGATTCTGAGTTATTGATTCCGATTCAAAAGTCACTTCTAGATAATCCAAAAAATATTGTGATCCTTCTAGTACATTTAATTTATGAAAAGTTGTATCTATTTTTGAAAAAAAAAACTTTTAAGTTATTTAATGATTGTGATTCAAAAAGAATTCTCAAAATAGATATAACTTTTTATAAATTAAATGTCCTAGAAGGATCACAATATTTTCTGGATTACCTAGAAATGACTTTTGAACCGGAATCAATAACTCAGAATCTAAACATTTTTATTTTTTTCTAATAACACATAAAGAAATATATTAATTTTTCTTACAGCCGCGAAAAACCTGACCTGAAAAATATTGATCCGAGTTATTTATTGCAGTCTTTCTAATAAATCAAATTATATTGTATTTCATCTATTTTCAAAGAAATATATTCAACATTTCTAATATTTTAATACAAATTTTTTTTTTAAATTCTGTTTTATAAAAAAAAAAAATTTTGAGACCGTGGAAACCTACGGTCTAGAAAAAAATTCTGTTTTATAATAAAAAAAAAAAATTGAGACTGTGGGAACCCCACAGTCCTTATGATTTTTGAAAAAAAAAAAAACAAACATATTGGTTCTGTAAAATTCGTTTTATTAATTATGGTTTATGAAAAAAATTCGAATATTGGCCGACTTCCTAATAATTACCTTAATATTTACAAAAATCCTTCAGAAAAGTCAAAAGATATGTGAATCCCAATCCATAAAGAACAGCTGGAAGCTTCCAGTTTAAACTGTGGGTAATAATTACACTATTCTTATTCTGAAGCAATGGTCGTACCAATACTGACAAAAAGAAATACTATAACTCGCAATTGTTATCGGTAGTTGCAAAACCAGCGAGAGTGATAAAGAGAGACCTTGCGGCTTGAAGAAGATACACAATAGGTAAAGTTCATGTCTGTATACCCTTCTTCCCTAGAAATTTCTCCAATTTTCGTCTTTGTTTTAGTAAAGAGAACAACTTGTACTGCCGCAAAATCATCACCATACTCGTAATTTTTAATTTCTTGGTCTTATTTTCCTTTATTGATTGCTCTAAGGAGCTTCTTATTAATAAAATTCTTGGATTACATATTGGTGCTAATTTATGTTGCTCTAAGGAGCTTAATCACTGAAATTTTTCAGTGCTGTGACTTTTAACCCAACTTCTAGATTTCTGGAACTTGCTCTGAATTTGTCTAGAGACTGCCTTAAACAAAATTCTCTCTGTTATTTTTTGGTATTTTGTTAGAATATGAGTCAAGAAGCGTACACAATTGAAGTCACAAATCTCTCCAGTAGAGCCACGGAAGGGGATCTCTATGACTTCTTCTCTTTCTCTGGAGCTATTGACCACATTGAAATTATCAGGTGAGTAAAGTTCTCTTGCTATAATTGTACCACTTAATCTCTAGTTCCTGCGCTATTCCTAATCGATAGAAAACAGGTATAGAAAACTTTTCAATATATGTGCTATATTAACGAGTAATTGGTAAGTATTTTGCACTTATATAACACCCAAATGTGGAGGGAGGCCAGGGTCCTTTTTTGGGTTTCCCCAACTGTCAAGGACCTTTTATAAAAAAACTGAGTGATTTCCGATTTGGACCTTTTTCGACTTCTATTGATTATTTAGGGTTATTTCTATGGCAATTTCTGAATCAAAATTTCAATCATTTCGAGTTCATGATTTCCAACTACCTGTGATGAATCTCTTATTTGAATTTCGCATGTTAACAAAGGGAGAGCCTTGGTACTAGTTCATTGATGAACTTATACTGTAACTAAATGCTTTGGTTGAAGTCTAGATATGCAAATCTTGCAAATGCTTTTGTTTGCTTATATTTCATCATTAATATGTCTATCATTTTTTTTTTCATATTAAAAAAAACAGATCAGGAGACTATAGCTCTACTGCTTATGTGACATTTAAGGAACCTCATGCCTTGGAAACTGCAGTATTGCTTAGTGTAAGTGTTACCTGTGTCATTTTCTTTTTCCCATGTTGGCTTTTAAGCCTTTGATGGCTTATTAAATTTCTCTGTACTATGTATTTCATATTTAATTAGCCATTTTTTTCCAAAAAAGTTTGATTTATATCCTTTGGCTGATTTGGTATTTCTGTGCTATCCCCAATTGACTAGTTTATTTGTTCCAACCACCTCACTTGTCATTTTCTACCAACCATTTAAAACAAATCAATTTCAAAATCATTAGTTAATTTGCTGAGTAACAATCTATATATATTTTTTTTTCATTTTCTTATTCTATCAGGGAGCTACTATTGTGGATCAACCTGTATGCATAACCCGGTGGGGCCACTATGATGATCACAATTTCTGGGAGCAAACTTCTTGGAATTTAGAAGAGGAAACTGTGACAACAGTAAGTACATAAAGATGCAATATGTAAAAAGTTAAGCAAAAAAGAGTCTCTTTTTCTTTTTCTTAAAACTTAAAACTATAATTAACATTGCAAATATTGTAGATAACAATTAAAGTATCTCTTCTAAGCAACTGATGCCTGATTTTATAGATATTGACAAATTACATCTACACTTCGAATAATTTGCTGCAAGGGTAAATGTTCACCCAAATTCAAACTTGGCTAAAATCAATCAAAATGTATATATATTGAGTTCTTAATTTGTGTTTTGAAGCTAGAGTTTCCATCAAAGTGGTGAAGTCAGGGGCGGTTTGATCATTTGCTTACTCTTTGTGGCATTTATGTGGTCGGTATTACCTGCAAATAAGCCTAAAATTATGATTTTTGCAGATGCAAGAATGTTAGCTTTCCTCAGTCAATCAAGGTAATTGTTGGGTACAAGTTTTGCTATTATGACCTACACTAATTCCTTCCTCTTTTGCCCTTTGACAGCATGTAGATGCATATCAGTTCAATACGACCCCAAGGGAGGCGCTAACAATGGCACAAGATGTGGTCAAAACCATGCTGTCCAAAGGTTACACTCTGAGCAAAGATGCATTAAGCAAAGCAAAGGCCTTTGATGAGTCACACCAAGTCTCCACCACAGCAGTGGCCCACGTTGCGGATCTGAGCAAGCGGATCGGGTTGACTGATAAGATAAATGCGGGTGTAGGCACATTGAGATCTGTTGATGACACGTACCATGTGTCAGAGACCACCAAAACAGTGGTCTCAGCGACAGGAAGAACTGCTGCTAAGGTGACCAATGCTGTTGTAACAAGTAGTTATTTCTCAGCTGGGGCTATGTTTGTATCAGATGCACTTACTTATGCTGCCCAAAAGGCTGCTGAATTGGCAAGTCATGGAAGGAAGTAAAAGTTCAGTCAGGTTTGATGTCTAGATATATATATATATATATAAAAATGTAGAAATAAGAGTTTTAATTTTATGTGAACTGGAAGTTTGAACATATGTGTGACCTTTTGATGTATTCATATTTAGTAAAAGAACAGACTTCACAAGCTATTAGCCTTCACAGACTATCCTTTTGATCTAGGATACAAAACTGCCTGGTAATATTTCAACAAAGAGTTTCGTCTTAAACCTCACTGTATGATTATAAGGTCGGTACTATTTTTCTGACTCTTTGGTATTACTTCTCCTGCTCAAGACCTGAGATTAATTCTAAGAAAGTTATAGCTCTAATGTTTGAACTATTTAATTTCAAATGCTGAATATAATAACAAGTTAACAACCATATAACAAATAAAACAGAAACCGAGCTATAACAAAACCAATTTATGAATCTTCGTAGCAAATAATCTCAGTTGGCTTTTAAAGGTATACAAGAAATGCAAGTGCCTACTAGTCACCCTTTACAAAATGCATAACAAGACTTGCAAAATTACAATGGAAACTCTTCTGAAATCGACGATGTAGGCTTCAGCTAACATTACCAACAAACTGGACACCGTATGAGCCCATACTCATTACAGTCTTTACACCTTTCAAACTGAACAAATTTGTTTTCACCCCCCTCCTCTCTGCTCTCCAAATAAACTCTACAACTCCCTGAGCAACTCAAACATGGCAAGAACCTCACATCCGCACAACCAGGACATAGCTCAAAGTTGCCATCTTTCCCTATTGCCTTCATCTTACACCCCTCCAAAGCACACTTTAATTCCCCACTAATATGCAGCTTCCTCACCTCTTCAGCCCCACCTATGTAGCATTCATCCACAAAAATTCTAGGCAATTTTCCTCCGAAACTTGTCCCCAGAAGTTCATTCAATTCTTCCTTAAACACAGCATCCATTGAGACATCTCTTTCATCAAGGCACACACCATATCCTTGTAATATTGCCTTTGCATCTTGGCAATCCTCATGTGTGGTGGGTATACCTGTAAGACTTGTGAAGTAAAAAACCACCTTTTTATCCTCGGCCGGTGTGCATTTAGATGTCTCCGACCCACGCTTCATTCTCCTTTGAGCAATTTTTCTTTCAAACGAGTTGACTCTTGCACGTACCATGCCTAAGATCTGAAGTGTTTTATGACAATTTGATGCCAAAGGAGATACGCTAATCTTATTCTCATTGTTTAGTTGAGGGTTGCACTCGCTCGGGTCGACAATCTCCCATGTATTGATTGAAGTGAAGTCCTCGAGTCCTTCTGTTAGCTCCCATGAATTTAGTACCTGTGTTATCTACAGATTTTTAGTTCAGATATCATTTCTCTGGTTATGTTGTCACAACACTTAACATGATTATGTTGTCATTCAAATTGTAATGACAATCAACCCACAGGTTATTCCTTGGATCAATTCTCTTGTTTCTAAATTTAGTAACGAAGCAAGAACCTCGTTTATGTCTTTTTCTAAGGTTTAGGAAAATCTTAAATTGCAAATGATGTATATTTTGTTGTTGGCCATAAAATTGTTTAACTACACTGCAGAAGATTCTAGAAATTTACTATTGTAAAATTACTTTAACATAATTAAACACATCAATTGATTATGTACAACCAAGTTGATTTTATAATTTAAGAAATCACCAATGTTATACAAGTTAAAAAAAGAGAGGATAAAGGAGTATAAATAGGTAAGAAAAAAACACTTAATTATGCAAACGAACATTAAAATATTCAACAATCAATTTATTTTACTTCTTATTGTTTCATCCTCTATGTTACAAGTACAAATTGCATGATCATATAATTGATCAAATTCTTTAGGATATTCTAACAATTCTGGACATTAAAATAATAGCAAGGGCATAATTGCAGTACCTCTAGTTTGCTAGGCAAACTCCTAGATTCAATTTGTGGGATAAACGGGGGGTTACGCCGATCCAAAAAATAGTCCTCTGAAATCATGTCTTTACTATCAGAAGCATTAGAAGCATTAGAGTTGACGCTTTCATTCTGGCAAGGTAGCGAGAAGTAGTTGCCTGAGTCAGGAGGCAACCAGCACTGTTGCAAGTTCGCACAAGCTTGCTTTGAGGCTGTGGAACCCATTAGTCTACCAGGAAAGAAATTAATCAATGGTATTGAGGGGATCTAAGAAGGATAATTTATTTCTGAAGGAGGAGAAGAAATAATGAGGCCATATAAAATTAGGACAACTATTTATTCTGATGGATTCTAAAATTAGAGAATCTATTTCTCAGGACACTTTAGACTTCCAATTATAAATTAAACACTCTTTTTAGTTGAGTAAAATAAGCTTTTGTTTCTGTTTATCAATAAAATAAATCCTGAACATAAGGAAGAAAATATGAAGCCAATTAAATATTCTAAAGCTTTTTTTTGATACTTGTCTTTTAGCATGAAGTATTTCTGATATATGGAAAAGTTCCTACGAGAAAAAGAAATCTATTTTGATTGTTCTATTTTTATCGGTTTTGATTGAAGCCACCCAATCACTTTAATTCTACAACTTACTTCTATTATAAGAATTGTTCAACTTACTTTCCTAATAACGAAAATCTTCATTGTGAATTTGACATTCTCCTCAGAAGGCTAAGTGCCCAAGCCCAAGAACTTGAGTAACTTAATTTGTGCAATTTAATATTATCTCACTTCAATGCTACAAAATAGTTTCTTAAAATACTAGTTGTAAGTATCACTTATCCAAGGGGCGTAACCAGAAAAATGAAATTGGACAAATGAATAAGTGTCATGTAATTTTATTTTTTAGAGGGACTTAAAATAATATTTTTTGTACAATTTTAAAAATTTAAATGACAAAAGTAAAAAAAAAAAAAAAAAAATCAATTTATAGGACTTAAAATTCTTTTCCCATATTGGCTTGGTCAGAGGTTGCAAGTTACTTACTAAAAGATGATTATAGTCTGGAAAATTAATTTTTGTTTTTTTGTTTTTTTTTGTTATGGAAATGAATGCATATGCAAGTTTCCTACGGTAGAATCCAAGTTCGAATCCTACAGAATGCAGGAGTGGAATGTATGTGTTGTAGGTGTTATGTGCCTACGGGCTTTAATTAAAAAAGAAAAAAAGTGCAGGGAAGTTGGGGCTAACTGGAGCAACTGGCAAGAGGCCCATTGGGCCAGAAACATGCCTTGTAACTGGAAAGCCCACCCTTGGAGGCTTGATTTTCAGATGTTTAACCTACACTGGGAAGTGGGGAGTATCTGACCGTGCAAAATATTTACAGCAGAATTAAAATCAATGTAGTGTCTATTTAAATTATAAGAAATCCACTATAAGTTTAGTGTCAGATTAAAACGATCAGGTACTCACGCACGGAGGCACACGAGGTGTCTCCTACAATTGTTTTGAAGTGAATTGCTTTTAATAAATAATAATACAAAAAATAACTAGATAACTGTGTGTTTCAAACATTAGTTATTTTTAATAAAATATTATTCTTCTTCTAAAAAAAATAAAAGATATTTTAAGAAACTTTCCTATATAGTTTCTAAATAAGAAACTCTCCCACATTCTTAAAACTGAATTAAAAACTGCTACATCATATTATAAACTCTCATAATATGGATGTGGATGCTCTAAATACTTATCTACTTTATTTTTCTTAAACATTTCTTCTTCTAAATTTAACACGTCTGATAATAGTATGGACTAATGATAACCGCCCATATGAGTACATACAGGTGACAATCGGGCAAGTTGAGTAACATAAATAAGTTTAAATTTGGACTGTCCGATTAAAATTTACACAAATATTAAAGAAATTATGTATATATATTTTTATTTCGGATCAGATTAATCCGGATTATGATCAAACACGGTTCGAATCTAAACAGAAATATTCTATTACCTCAGAACAGTTTTGACTTCAAGAATTTTTGAGTTGGTTCTGGTTTTAAAAAAAATCGGTTCGAGTCGGGTTTTCGCGTTGGATCTGATTTTTCCATCAGTACATGTGACTTTTGTCTATTAAGCATGCGGGTGTATTGGGATATTTGCCTAAGTCCGGCCATTTTTATTAATATTTCTAAAAAAAATTAAAATTTTACAAATGCACCTGCTTCTAATTTTTTATCAAATCTGTCCTTACCGCCTGGACCTAGAGCAGCCCAAATAACCAGTGAGGCGTCTGGGCCCAGGGCGACCCATGCCTCAAGTGAGGCACCCCAACCCAGGGCGGATCATACCCCAATATCCCCACCCCCCTGTGCCCCTCTCCCCTTCTCTGTCTTGCATCTGAACAAAAAAAAAAAAACGGAGCTGCTGCTCCGCCCCACTGGCCGGCGCCCCACCACCCCACCG
This sequence comes from Carex pumila, assembly GCA_033356055.1. Classification (NCBI taxonomy): domain Eukaryota; kingdom Viridiplantae; phylum Streptophyta; class Magnoliopsida; order Poales; family Cyperaceae; genus Carex; species Carex pumila. Next base: position 78,658 of record JARJHM010000790.1, on the reverse strand, counting down.
CAACGTTGTCATTTCTCTCGATCTCTCTCTCCCTCACTCGTTGCACCACCACCAATCGTTGAGCCGTTGCACCACCAAGCCTTGAGCCGTGACACCACCGAGACTTGAGCTGCCGCACCACCGAGCCGCTGCCTCCTTTGTTAAATGTATGTTTTTTTTTGCTATTCTATTAATTTAATTTAGGATTAGGGTTAGGGTTTAATTGTGAGGGTTAGGGTTTAATTGTGAATGTTATTCGATTCGATTAGTTTAATTGTGAATGTATTTTGATTCGATTAGTTTAAATTGATTGTTGATTATGATTTGATTCGATTTGATTCGATTCGATTAGAGTTTAGGATTGAATTGCTTGAATTGTTAAATGTGATTCGATTCAATTTGATTCATTTATAGTTCAATTGCTCGAATTGGAAACTTGAATTGGTTGAATGCTTTAATTGGTTAAATGCTCAAATAGCTTGTATTGGTTCAATTGCTCGAAGTTACGATTATGATTTATGGTAAAATTGGTTGAATGTCATATGGTTGTGAATTGTGATTTTTTTTTTTTAATTTAGGGTTTACATTTGTGAATTGTAAACAACTTAAAAATTTAGGATTTATGGTTCAATTTAGTGTTAGAATTTATGGTTCAAATGGTTGAACTGTTTAAGAATTTAAGGTTTGAATTTATGATTTAGAAATAATCATATTTATTTTTTGTAAATTATTTTTGTGATAGTTGTGGAAAAACATGTATATATCCATACAAAATAATTTGAAGTAAAACTAATTATTTTGAAATATATCAATATTTGTTTAAAAATGACACATATATTTGTTTACAAATGACACATATAGTTTTAAAAAATAAACCCAAAATAATTGCATATAATTAAATTGCATGTATATGATTTTCAATAAATCTAAAAAAATAAATCCAAAATAATTGCATGTAATTAAATTGCATGTATATGATTTTCAATAAATCTAAAAAAAATAAACCTAAAATAATTGCATGTGATTAAATTGCATGTAAATGATTTTCAATAAATCTAAAAAAAAGTAAACCCAAAATAATTGCATGTATATGATTTTCAATAATCTAAAAAAATAAACCCAAAATAATTGCATGTGATTAAATTGCATGTATATGATTTTCAATAAATCTAAAAAAAGTAAACCCAAAATAATTGCATGTAATTAAATTGCATGTATATGATTTTCAATAATCTAAAAAAATAAATCCAAAATAATTGGATGAAATTAAATTGCATGTATATGATTTTCAATAAATCTAAAAAAAGTATGTAGAAAAAAAGCATGTAATTAAATTGCATGTATATGATTTTCAATAAATCTAAAAAAAGTAAACCCAAAATAATTGCATGTAATTAATTGCATGTATATGATTTTCAATAAAAATAAATCATATACATGCAATTATTTTGGGATTATATGCATGCAATCCTTATTAAAAAAATTATATAAATTGTATGTTTTGTTTAATATTTTTTGGTAAATGTAGTATGCCTAGAATTAGACGGTGGGGAGTACGAGCTGAGCCTGCAGCGAGTGCAGATGCTGTGGATCCGAGTGGAGTGGGCACGTCCTCGGTGGATCCGACTGGAGAGAGCTCGTCGTCGTATGATGATACGACTGGAATGGATCCGTCGTCTCAGGCCGATTTTCCAGATGGTGTGCACAATCCTGACACATTTAGTCCTCTCCTATGGACTCATCATGTTAAGCACCGCGTCTCATTGGCATCTCTTGAGGTACGTGATTTTTATACTTTAAAAAATGACATTCTGTTGAGTTACTAAAAAAATGGCACGATTTTGAGTCTGACAAGTTGATAATAATTATAGGATGATGTCATGCTTACGGTGAGGCACCGCAGGTCTGAGATTCCGTTCGTTCCGCATAAAGAAATGCAGCGATACATCTTGAACCTCGGGTTGTATCAGCTTGCCACCATGCCTCAGAGTAAGATCGATGTGTTTCTTATGCATGGTCTAGCGGAGAGATGGCGACCTGAGACTTATACATTTCATCTCCCGGTCGGGGAGATGACGGTCACCCTTGGTGATGTGAGCGCCTTATGGGGTTTACGTATCGATGGCGACCCCATAGGTGACATCTCAAACCATCCAGAGTTGCAGAGGATGATACTGGAGTTGTTAGGGTGTGATCCGAAGACTCTACAGAAGAAATATAAGAAGAAGAAGGGGGAGGAGGAGGAGTTCCGCTATTCCGGGTACTGTATTTCTCTAAAGGCACTCCGGTCTCACTTCTTTGAGAATCAGGTATTTCTTAAGACTGCTGACATTGAGGCGGTCAGGAGGTACTATTATACTCTTTAAATTAACTTAGTGGTACTATTACAATCTCAATTATTTATATTGATTATTTTATATTGTAGGTATACTAGGGCGTATGTGCTGGATTTGTGTGGTGCTGTCATGTTCGAGGATTCCAGCGGTGATGCGGTTCTGATTATGTATCTCTCCCTGCTAAGGAACCTGGAGAAAGAATCGAGATGGAACTGGGGTGGAGCTGTCCTCGCCCACTTATACAGAGGCCTCTGTCATGCTTGTCTGGTAAGTCTGTATCAATATACGTTGTTATTGAATGTTGGATAAGAAGCACCCAATTTTTATTTTAAGTTAAATTTTCAAGTCAAGAATAAACAGCTTTTTGGAACACTTCTTCTGCTCCAGCACTGGTCGTGGTCACATCTGCCCATAAATCGGCCAGTTATACCATTGCCACATCCCCGATGGGAAGGTCCTAAGCCAGATAGATGCCCCGCGTATGCTGCTATATGGGGCAGTCATCACGAATATGAAGAGAAGGGAAGGGAAATTTCTTATGTTCGGGGTCAGCTCCAGATGCTCCGAGATGTGAATATCGATTGGTTTCCGTATCGTCCATGGTATCAGCGTGGATGGCTGAGCCCACTGACATTAGAGTAGACACAGCTATGGTATTATCGGGGACCGGTCGTCTGTTTCTGGATAGTTGAGTATCACTATCCCGATCGGGTATCTCGACAGTTTGGCTTGGATGCTTTCATCCCGAAGCACCTGCTGATGGGCAAGAATGCTATCGACAAGTTCCACAAGTAAATACCGCCTACTTAATTTCATTATCACTTTAAAATATCCACTGTTTCACTTATTTCTAATTAATTGCACTTGCAGAACGACGCATAATAAGTCGAAAGTCGACTGGAGCTAGCATTTCGTCCTGTAGTACAACTGGGATCGACATCCGGAGCAGCACTTATGGAGCCCGCCATCTATTGATTCGTTAGGTGCTGGTCCCGGGGATCTGAGATATGCCGTATGGTACCAGAGATGGGGCATGCCGTCAGTCTACCTAACGGGCCATTATGGCGAGACCCTTCGACGTAGACTGATGGATTCATCCAGCAATTTTATGCCTTGGGGTCCGATCAATGCTCGCGCGGTAAGTACAACCGAAACATAATTTAATTTAAAATTATAAATTTTAATTACTTACTGTTGGCATAATCATGTTGTGCGCAGCTGTTGGTCGCTACGAGAGGAGTTGGACATAGCTTGATATGCATGGTGAGGGATGCTTGGCGATACATAGGATGCCAGATGCTCCAGCACACTGCACTAATAGTGGAGACAGACGGTATTGAAGGCTGCCTTGTTGGCATGCTGTGCGATGTTGGGGAGAACATCAATTGGCAGGAGATAAAATCCGCACCGCGAAATCCGAACTACCAGCCAGAGGCCATCTACAGTCACGATATGCCGCCAGCTCCTGCAGGTAATTACAAATTAATATTAAAAGTATGACACACACAATATTCTTATTTTTCGTTGAATTGTTCATTCTAACTCAATTAACTTCCAATTATGCAGCTGATGACTCAGGTTAGGCGTTCCACGACTGGATATTGAATACCCAAGGATGGGATGCTTATAAAAATAAATACGGAGTTCCAGCAGAGCTTGGCACGGTCAGTCGCCAATTATACCATTATTTGTTGCAAAGTTCTTTGTATATAGCAAAACTAACATTATTTTTAATCTAGGATGTAGCACCTCGTTGGAATGCTGATCCCAGTTTTAGCATAGATGAGCTGGCCCCAGCAGATACAGATGCAGGCTCCCACAGACCGCGATATGGAGTGGAGATGGAGCATGACTTTGAGGCTGGCGGGAGTTCATCTCAGACTGCAGATGGCTTTTTCTTTGCATTATTTGGCACACCGGCTCCTTTCATATATACTCCGACATGGGAGCAAGATCCATGGGAGCTGTGTACACAGCCCGCTAATGCAGCAGCTGCTGGATTTGATCCATGGGTAGCTAGGTCGGGGATGAGGATGAGGATATGGGATCATTTGAGGAGGATATGGGACCCGACGAGGATGATTTTGGAGAGGAGGCTTTGCAAGATGTGAGTCCGCAGAGGCGTGTGCAGCCACACAGGCATGGCAAGGGCATAGCGGCTCCTATGTTGTCTCTATCTAGAAGGAGACGAAGACGAGGATGATTGTGACATACTTCTGACTGTAGTATTTTCACTATGGGACTGCTGTATTATACGTTTCTGATTATGTTGTCACGCCTTATGTTCACATTATGTTTTTCTTATTTTATATTCTTGTTGGTATTATGTTTGTTTGCACTTTACATTTCTTTATTACAACGCAGTTTAATAATACACATTCCGACTTCAACAATACAATTAAAGTTCAACAATACAATCAAAAGTGTAATAGTACACTTCAAGTAATGATATTGAAACTAAGAAATTATATTGAAACCGTAATTTTTCCTTGCGACACACACTCCCAGCAGACCGCCTGTGATAGGGGTAGTTTGCTTGGGTCCTGTCGCTTGGGCCACGGGCAGTCCACTAGAGATGCCTATTTATTCGTTTTTTTCTCTCTCTCTCTTCTCACTCCAACATCAGTCTACCTCTCACTTCAAAGGCAGAGAGAAGAGAGAGAGAACTGAAGACGATTTCGGGCGATTTTCTGGACGACTACAGCTACAGGTATTTGAAATATTTTTTTTAATTATTTTTTCTAAAAATTAAATATTTTGTAATTATTTTCTTATTAATCGTTGATTACTGTACAGTTAGTCTTTAATTACGCAAATAGTTAGCTTTCTTAATCAATTGTTGTCATTTGAAACCCTAGTTATAATGGCACCCAAAGTTGGAAAAAATAGAGAAAGAACTGAAATCGAATGCGAAGCAAAAAGAGTGCTTATTAATAATTTTTGACGGCTGAAGCATACGCAGTGAGGAATGTGGAAAGAATGTTTTCACCCAAAAATAATGAAGAATTTCTTAGCACTCTTGATCCATCAATTAGAAAAATGCTGATGGAGAGCTGGGTGGACAGGGTCCCTCCACCTGGATGGGGATAGTGCTGCTTATGTGAGCTGAAGAGAGATATGGTGGATATGTTCTTCTGTTATAAATGTGGCAAAGCTGTTCATCCCAATTGCATGGACCTGCATGCAGATCTGCTGAATGACGCTCGTCTCACTACATGGGAGTGTCCTGCGTGCGTTCATCGGGCTAAGGAAAAGAATGGAGCAAGCTCCTCAGCTCGTAAGGCTTAGCCCCCAATTGTATGCTGTTGTAGTATTTTGCTTATGCGAATTGATTTATTTGGTTTGAATTATGTTATGAACTTTCATTGTGCTTTTGATTGTACTGTTAAACTTTTTATTATGGAACTATGTTAAACTATTTTTAGAACTATATATGTATATGTGTATATGTGTATGTGTATGTGTATATGTGTATATTATACATATGGTTCACCAAAAAAATAAAAATAAAAAAAATCAAAGTTATAAAAATTTATGACATCACTCCGTAAATATATCAATTATTTTATTTTTTGACATACACATATACATAAACCCTAAACCCTAAATCAAAAATACTAAGATTTATCTCTTAAAAAGAAAACAAAAAAACAAAAAAACAAACACAAAAACAAATGAGGCGCCCCAAGGGATTTGGGCCGCCCCAGCCTGTGGTGCCTCACAGGTTATTTGGGGCGCTCCAGGTTCAGGCGGTTAGGACAGATTTAATAAAAAATTAGGAGCAGGAGTATTTGTAAAATTTTGATTTTTTTTAGGAATATTTATAAAAATGGCCGGCCTAAGTCTGTATATCATTTGGGTGATATATTGAGATATTCGCCAGTCTCAAGTCTCAACCAAGTTTCACCTGACAAAGTATTTGACTATCCATCAATTGAGAACCTCAACTACAGCGCGAGATTTTTTTTATTTTTTATGTAATGATGAAAATGGATTCAATACGCTACCAAAACTAAAATAAATAAAATAAAACTGTGAGAAGCTAAACTGGCTTTTTTGTTTCCCTTTCTAAGATAAAATAAAATAAGTGTATTTCATAATTGCTTTTCATTTCATATATAGCATTCCTAAAAAAAAGAAACAACCGGATCACTAAAATACTCTTCTTGAGAGTAATTTATTTAATTTTGTCTCCAATTTTACAAAATATTTCTGGTCATATGTGTTGAGCTCCGACCAGTTAATATCTTCAAATAAAGAACTCCTGGGCAGAGAACTAGCATTTTGGATATAAAATGCAAAAGACAATTATTTCATTTCACTGCATATTTATTACATTACCACAGATTTCAGAACCATACATATATTGTCCGTGCTAAGTTCTACCATAGAAGAAAAAAAAAGCAAAAAAAAAAAAAAAGGAAAATAAAATAAGCTACAACATCATCTCTTGCTCCAATTTGGTTAATATATAGGAACTAAATTAATGAAGTGATTACAGGGCAGAACTCCAACCATCATGCCACCACAAACTCTACTCTCTCCTCTTCTTCTCTAACACGATCGCTATTTTGACTTCCTCCTCAGGAGTCAGGACGAAGGCCTCATATTTGTAAGTGCAAAGAGAATCTATGGCGGGGCAACTGTAGATGCTTTAAAAGAGACTGGCAGGCGGTACACGGTAGCCAGTACATATATATGTGCTTTTGTGGGACAGGTTCAGTGAACCTAGACACGTTTGGGATACCATGAATCTTTCTTTAGTTGCTCTGTGGTCACAAAGGCAAAGTAGAAGGCTTGAAGTTTCAGTTTATGTTTAGTCTAAGTCATGAGATTCAGGCTATTTAATCAATGAAGCACACTGGTACGGTAGCTAGTGATCTGATATCACCATCCGTATTAATATATGGAACCGGTTTAATTAAATCCTTCCAGTGCAACAAAAGTTTGAAAAATTTGATCTTATTGAGTAGTAGAGGTGGCAAATAGCGCCATCCTGCCAGCTTTTGATATATGATATCACGTTGTACGATGTGCTTGTGTTTTTCTATTTCATGGCTTGTACATTTTTTCTATTTGCTCTTATTGTGCAATTATTCTTGATTTTTTTTCTTTTTTTGAAATAACAGTTAGAATCTTTATGATGTTGACACTATTCAAAGTGAAACCAAAATGATCCCAGCACCAATGCAAGAATATATATGACCGAACATATATGTAAAGAGCTGTGTGCCGACGGTTGATTCCCCATCATGAATTTGGCCAGAAACTGGACAAGGTGCACGTAGTTCTTCACATGTACAAATCTAAACAGGAAAAGCCATAACCAGTTCCTATATATATAGCCAGCGGGTTTTGATATGTAACAAACCATAGTTAAGAAATACCCATCTGGGAAAAGGGAAAAAAAAATGAACAATTTGTTCCTTTCTTTTCCAACGGAAAAACAACTTGGGTCTCTCCTGGAGTTCCCTTCAAGCACTTCGGTAGGGCCCAAGTATGGGCTGTAGTGAAGTGTTTGGGGGAACTCTTGGTGTCGCTCAATATTTTGGGCTTTTATGGGCATCGCTTTGAGAGTATTCAATTTCTGTGAGCTGGAAACTTGAAAAGTTGGTTGGTTCCTAGGGTTCTCTTCAAGCACTTCGGTAGGGACTGAAGTTCTGAACTCTGAAATATGTATGCATGATGAAATTGTGGCTCTAGTGAAGTGTTTGGGGGAACTCTTGGTGCCATCCAACAATGGAACTGGCGGTTGTTGTGAGACTCTGCAATATATGGTCAGTTAATGATGTTTCTTCCTAGTAAATATTTCAATTAATAAGGATGCTTTCTGATATACTAACTAATTATATAACTAATTGAGTGAGTCTGTGGTATTATACATATCACAGGTTGTTACAGTGCTACGGCTCTATATTTAAGTTTTCAAATCCTAACGGTCAATCTGAACCGTTTATCTTGTTCTCCATATTAATATGTGTTTGGAGACCAAATTTTACATTTTTTTGAAATTTTTTTACTATTTTTTTAGATATTTAGAAAATCATTTGATCTGAAAATTCTAGACCATCCAAAAACAGTGATTTTCAATAAATCTAAAAAAATAGTAAAACATTTCAAAAAAATGTAAAATTTGGTCTCCAAACACATATTAATATTGAGAACAAGATGAACGGTTCGGATCGACCGTTAGGATTTGAAAACTCGAATATAGAGCCGTGGCACGGTAACAAATCGTAATATGCATAGTACCATAGACTCACTCTAACTATATCCATATTTATAAGAAAGTTGCCGAGTAAGATTTAACTTATTGCAATTGAAAATTTCCAGTTTATAATTACTGATGGCGTCATTACACTTGTATTATTTAAATAATTGTCATGTTTAAATACATTAACTGTGAACCAAAAAGACCAGCAAATATACCCAAAGAGATTCTCAAGACCTGTGTGCATAGTGTAATTATAATATATTTTCTAGAATTCAAGAATGTTTGCTCTGCTTGTTAAATGTTTGTATCAGTAAAAAAAAAAAGGAAACATGTCACATCACTTGTGCATATCTTTAGTTATCAGATATCACTGTAATAATTAACTTGTGTATTCAGACTTTTGAGCGAGGATATTCCAGGCCATGCATGTGTACGCACAACTTGAGGAGATCTGCATAAATAGATGGTATCATATGTAGAAAAACTTCTGGTTTCTGATGATCTCCAAATTTGTGTAATTTCAATTTGCTTAAGAGTACTAATATTTTTGTAAATATACCTGCTTAGTTATCTACTGTTGCAATTATTGTAACTGCTTGGTTATATGGGATTTAATGTTCTGAACTGGCAACACATTTGTCAGATACGGTTTAGCATGTGTTTGCGTTGATTTATTAAGAACGCAGTATCATGTTGAACTATTTTGTGTTCACTTAGTCCAGTTTTTTCTAGGAATTCGATCTGATTTTCTTTCTGTTAGACCTCGAAAATAATTATTATCTCATCTGGACTGTAGTATTGCTTTTACAAAAATTGCGTATGCTGCAGCATTTCTTTAAACTTGGTAAAAACATGGTGAAAAGTGAAAACCATGTTGAGCACTTTTAAACTTACCTTTTTCTACTTTGTTTTTTTGATTTTATGTTTAATAAAATTATAATTAGGAGCTTGACCTCCATCTTTAAAAAGAAAAAAAAAATACAGTCTCAAGCATAATTAAGGAAACATGTTATAATCAAGGTAAATAGGCAGAGGTGGATGCAAGATTTTTGTCCGGGGCAAAAAAAATATTGAATTAGGTTTAAATAACAAATCAAATTTAAACATAAGAACTAATTGGATACTCAATAAAAAAACAATGCTCTGACTTAAACTTTCCAGTGTTCTAACTTATAATTTTAATTATCAATCATAATTCAATTTTTTTTTATTTTAACCCTAAATTTAACCTGAATTATAAATTAAACATTGAGAGAGAAATTTTTTTTTACAAGGGACAAATTAAGTCGATCTGAACCAGTAGATCTCCATGTGGGTCCACCCCCTATAAATAGGAGATCCGGTTGTTTGAATTAAAAGGTGGATTTATTTGATTTTTTTAAAATTAGTGATTTTAAATGTCTATTAATAATTTTATTAATAAAAGTTATAATTATAATGAGTCAAATGGCTCTCATTCATTTCAAAATCTAAACTCTTTCATTCTTGTGAATTCATTTAAACTATTTTAATAATCTCATTTAAACTATTTTAATAATCTAATCCTAACATTTGAATGTTGTGGACGAAGTGATAGCTGTTTACTGTTCGAATATAATTTTTAATTTTAAACCCTTGATTGATTTTTTGCATGTGACAAAATGAAGCTAGATAAAAAGCCAATAATTTTTTTTTTGGTCAGATACAGCAATTGACTGAAGAGAACTTTAATTAATTAAAAAGCGACCTAGCCAACAACTTAAATAAAATAGAAATTCTAACATTGTTGACAACAATAGTTTCCTCAGAGACATTAGGACTTAATCATCATAGGCTTAGATTAGTAAAAATAAGGAGCTACTTTTTGTGGAAAAAAAGCTCAACCTAACCTTAACTATATTTAGATATTATTATTAGACAATTGGAGTGGGGTAGCCGTTAGCTTAACCAAACTTCCTAAAAAATAATTAGGCATTGTAATTTCTCTGTAAATCAGAACAAATAATAGAAAATCTTTGTTCATCATTTCTGTCTCAACTCTCAAAATCAACAAACATATATTGCTTAATTTATAAACATTTGAAGATGACAAACTAAAAACTAACGAAATCTAAAAAAAAAAAAAAAAAAACAGATACTCATTTCAATTGATTAGTACATATATTCGATAATTTATCTTAAAAGAAAAGAAGGTAGCTAAGCTTATCAACCAACCAAACTGGACTAGTAACAATTAATTGCTTACTCCTTTTGATGCTACAATTAACATATCAACAAACAACTACAAATCTGAACTTAGCAATATTTGTCTTAATCGAATTCAACGAATAAATATATTAAACAAATAATCAACATTTTTACCTAAAAACAAATAATAATTTCGTAGATCGTAATTCATAATGCATGATTTCTCCAAGTTATATGAATTTGTGCGCGAGCGAATGTGTTTAATTTTCTTAGAGGTAAAGAGAAAATATCGAGGGCAAAAGAAAAATAATATAAAATTAATTAGAAACATCCAAAGGTTGTTATTTCGAAACAAAATTGAAACTTCTGCGATCTAAAATACAAATATATTAATGCTTGAACCTTGTAAAAAAAGCAAGCAATAATTGAAGTGAAAAAGGGGGAACTCCATGCTTCATTCCCTTCACAGGCTCTCTCTTACACCACCATCGCTTTCTCCCTTCTCCTCTGAGAAACCATCTTCATCCATTTAGTTGTAGATTTGTGTTCTTCACGAGAATATTGAGATCTTGGGCAAATGGGTTTGATCAATTGATATTGGATGGGTTTGGCATAGATGCTTTATTTTGTGAAGTAGTGCACATTCATTGAACCTGGACAGAGTGGTCCTACTCAGTTTTTATTTTCTTTGTAAGGAAACGCAAATACTCTCTTTATTAGTCGGTGATAAAGCTCGAGTTGGAGACCACACACTGCTGTCTTTCGTCTTAATCAGTGCCTTTACATGTCTTTAAAGGAAAGTTTATCATTAGTTGTAAACTTGTCGTTATTGCACTAATTAAACTGCGAGCATATTCGGAGATATTTTTGTTCAGGCCCCACAACACCTGCTCCCAGGTACTTCACAAGCACAAGATTCTTTTCACTTTACGGTTTAAACACTGATCGGAAAGGTGTGGAAACTTTAAAACGCGAAAGCGAATTGAAAATTTTTCAAAACTCGTTGATCGGAAGGGAAGGAATGAGGCGACGCAATTTCAATTGATGGGATTCGACGGAAAAAAAAAGCGCCACCTGAAATCTAGTGAAAATAGTTGAGATTTGACAAGAATCAGAATTGGTGAAGTAAAAATACATGTGATCGAACTCCTTAAATACTCTTACAGTAGAAGAATAGTACTTTTTTGAACAGTGATGTCATTTTTTTATTAATATATATAGATGGAGTGAGTCTATAGTACTATGCATGTTACGATTTGGCACTGTGCTATGACTTTATATTTGAGTTTTCAAATTTTAATGGTTGATCCGAGCTGTTCATCTTGTTCTCTATATTAATATGTATTTGGAGACCAAATTTTACTTTTTTTTCAAAAATTTTTTATTACTTTTTTAGATTTATTGAAAATCACTGTTTTTGGATGGTTCAAAATTTTCAGATCAAGTGATTTTCTAAATATCTAAAAAAATAGTAAAAAAATTTCAAAAAATATAAAATTTGGTCTCCAAACACATATTTATATAGAGAATAAGATGAACGATTCGGATCGACCGTTAGGATTTGAAACTCAAATATAGAGCCATAACATGACAACAACCCGTGATATGCATAGTACCATAGACTCACTCTATATAGATGACATAATTAAATACTTGTGAACTCCTTCAATACTTTTGAGTATTATATTTTGTTAACGCATATGAATGAATCAATTTGATAATGTATGCTCCTTGATACTTTTGATGGCATTATATAAAGCTGTCTCATTTTTTACAAGTACAAAATTAGGCTCAAAATGATGAAAAAGGGGGACTTCGCATTTACTGGTAACACGAGAAAATTTACACTATGATCGGTAGTAATGATAAAGGAGAAATGAGTTCATTTCATTGAAAAAGAGATGAATAGAGATGATTTCAATTTGAAAATGTTTGATCGGAACTATTATTATACTGGGGTGAATTCATTGTTGAGAAGAAGAAAATAATCCATATTTTTCATCAAATTTACAAAAGTTGTCATCAAATGAGATAGGTGCAAGTGGAAGAGTAAGAACTCAAATGTGATGAGGGCAAATAAGTAATTTTAATAGTGCAAGTTGAATTCTTGTCAAATCCGACCACAAGTCACAGGATTTCATGTGGTCTAAATTATCCTCTCGAATCCCGTGAAATGAAATCATTTTCCGTTTGTTTTTCTGTTTTGATCAAAGAATTTTTCAAAATAAGAATTCCATTTCTTATTTTTGAAGAATCTCACTCCTTCCGATGGGTCTTATGCAGAAAAGGGGATCTTATATTAACATGAGAAAATTTACTGGTAACATGAGAAAAGGGGGAGTTGGCACTTCACATGTAATCCCTTGTCAGAGGGTCTTATACATAAAATTTAATAGTTGCTAGGTTTTTGGAATTTTGAATGTTTTAATCTATGTTGCATGGATATAAATACGGATATCGTATCGGATAATATGAATACGGCAATACAATAATTTAAAAAAATCCCAGATATGATACGCCTATTGTATATTTTTTATTATTTTAATTTTATTATTAATTTAGCATTGCATATTATAATATCAGAAATCTTCACTAACGCATTTTATTTATATTATATATAATAGATACTACATCAAGACATAAGGGTCCGTTTGACCACATAGTTCACTGTGGAAAATAAAAATTTGCTCAGAGCTAAGTTTTTATTCCCACGGTGAATAATAAAATTTAGTTCAAATTTTTTTATTTCCACACTCATTCTTATTCCCTACTGAGTTGTCGAATGGACCCTAAAGTTGAGGTATAGCAATGGAAAAGGCGCTTGTTGCTTTACCCACAAACCTTGGTTCGAATTCCACTGTTGGGAATCAATTTTGCTCATTACACTTGGTCTATTAGTGGTTGATCCATGCGTGACTCACAGGGGTGTAGGCATGTCAAAGCGTATTATTAACCATATTAGGGTGTTAAAGATATGCCACATCACTGGATACGCCAGTTGGAGTATTCGATACGTATCTGGGGTGTATCGTACGCATATCTGTGTTCGATATGTATCAGATACAGATATGAGATCCAATATGAAGTATCCGAGTAACATAAGTTTTAATAGTTGCTGGGTCTTTTAAAAGATAAAGGCACAATAACATAATTATTATCATGGATTGGCATGGTTGCCTTGTGATCTCAATTATATTTTCTAAAAACTTCATTTTTGGCAAAATCTCCACTTTAAAAAGGATGTTGAAAAATTTGAGAGATAAAGAGACTATTTGTCCATTTTTAACCTTGTTTATATGAACAAAGCAGGTTCGGATGTAAATGAAAGAATTCATAAGACACTTTGTCATTTTCTTAAATCACAATAACTCACATGTTTGATACTAGAAAGGCTCACTTACTTTTCATCTTTTGATTTTTCTCTTTTAGTTTTGCAAAAACAAAACAAAAATTATATTTTTCTTGTCTTGTAGCTAGGTTTTATATATATGTTGCATTAATGAGTCCCTTCTAAAAATATACCCAGAGACCAATCAAAGTCAGGAAAAAGAGGTGGTTCATAGAAACAGAAGGAAATGTTCAGTATATAATTTTGTTGTAGTGTCTTCTATAATTTTGATCAAAGAACAACAAGTAGGAAATGTTCATTTATTGAATGTTAGCTTTTTTTTTTAATTTATTATACTGGTAATAATAATGGATAACATCACTGACAAAAGTTTTATTTATGAAATATGCTATATTGATGACAATTCAAACATAATTAAATGAGGCAATTTTTTGTAGTTTATATTGTTGATATTGGTAATAATTATTCATTTCTTTATGTACTTTAAATATTTGTTGTTCTTTCTTTATTCATTTCTTTTGTGTAAATTAAAAAAAAAAAACAGACACATTTTTGTGTCAGAGTTCAGTGGACAATTGATCTATGCTAAAAAAAATGATTAAAAATAATTTGAGTATTAGTAGATAGAATAAGGGCCTAGTGATCATATTAATTAAGCTGAAAAATTCAAAGAAATGAAAGAAACAGTGTTTAGAGAGAAGACAAGGCCCTTTCATACTGGTATAGTATATTATGGAAGACGTGGTACTCTAGAGGAGATACTGTAAGGGGTCGGTAACTAAAGAGAGCATAGGGTAGCTGGTTTTTATATATATAAATATATGAGATAGGCTAATGTGCTTTCGGTAGCATATGAGCCGAAATACACACGGTCCAAATTTGAAATTTCAAAATCGAAACGGTCGATCCGAACCATTCATCTTATCTGCTTGGAGACCAAATTTTACAATTTTCTGAATATTTTTACTATTTATTAAACCACTTTGAAAGTCGCTAATCCAACGGTTTTACTGTTTTGTGCAGCCACCGTTGGATCAACAATTTTGTAAAATACTTAATAAATAGTAAAAAATTTAGAAAAATGCAAAATTTGGTCTCCAAGCAAATATTAATATGGAGAAGAAGATGAACGGTTCGGATTAATCGTTTAGATTTTGAAATTTCAAATTTGGACTGTGTGTATTTTAGCCCATATGCTACCGAAAGCATATTAGCCTATCTCATATATATATATATATATATATATATATATATGAGGAGGGATCAAGTTACAACATTTTTTGAGTTACAACGAGTTACAACAAACTTTTTTTTAATTTTGGAAGTCCAAATCGTCGATCCAAACCGTTAGATGTGGTCTCTACAATAAAATGTCCTTGGAGACCAAATTTTATATTTTTTGAAATTTTTTTACTATTTATTAAGATGGGTACAAAATTCAATGATCTCAATTTGACTAGTTTTTGTACCCATCTTAATAAATAGTAAAAAATTTCAAAAAATATAAAATTTGGTCTCCAAGCACATTTTATTGTAGAGATCACATCTAACGGTTTGGATGGACGATTTGGACTTTAGAAATTTTAAAAAAGCTTGTTGTAACTTGTTGTAACTCAAAAAATGTTGTAACTTGATCCCTCCTCTCTCTCTCTCTCTCTCTATATATATATATATGAGGAGGGATCAAGTTACAACATTTTCTGAGTTACAACAAGCATTATTTCCATTTTCAAAGTCCAAATCGTTGATCCAAACCGTTAGATGTGATCTTTACAATAAAATGTGCTTGGAGACCAAATTTTATATTTTTTGGAATTTTTTTACTATTTATTAAGATGGGTACAAAATTCAATGGTATGAATTTGACTAGTTTTTGTACCCACCTTAATAAATAGTAAAAAAATTCCAAAAAATGTAAAATTTGGTCTCCAAGTACATTTTATTATAGAGATCACATCTAATGGTTTGGATTGACGATTTGGACTTTGAAAATGTAAATAATGCTTGTTGTAACTTGTTGTAACTCAAAAAATGTTGTAACTTGATCTCTCCTCTATGTGTATATATATATATATATATATATATATATATATATATATATATATATGGAACATGCTACGGTGGTATCCGTAGCATAGAGGCCCTCCGTGCAACGGCTCAATATTTGACTTTTCAAAATCCTAATGGTCAATCCGAATTGTTCATCTTGTTCTCCATATTAATATGCGTTTGGAGTCCAAATTTTACATTTTTTGAAATTTATTTACTATTTTTTTAGATTTATTGAAAATCGCTGTTTTTTATGGTCCATATTTGCTGAAAACAACAATTTTCAATAAATCTAAAAAAATAGTAAAAAAATTCCAGAAAATGTAAAATTTGGTCTCCAAATACATATTAATATGGAGAACAATATGAATGGTTCAGATTGACCGTTAGGATTTTGAAAAGTCAAATATTGAGCCATTGCATGGAGGGCCTCTATGCTATGCGTAGCATGCTAGCATATTCTTATATATATATATATAGGACTTGGCTACGGTGCTATGGGCAGCTAAGAGGCCTCCCGTGCTACGGCTCAATATTCGACTTTTCAAAATTCTAATGGTCGATCCGAACCGTTCATATTGTTCTCCATATTAATATGTATTTGGAGACCAAATTTTACATTTTCTGGAATTTTTTTACTATTTTTTTAGATTTATTGAAAATTGTTGTTTTCAGCAAATATGGATCATAAAAAACAGCGATTTTCAATAAATCTAAAAAAATAGTAAATAAATTTCAAAAAATGTAAAATTTGGACTCCAAACACATATTAATATGGAGAACAAGATGAACAATTCGGATTGACCATTAGGATTTTGAAAAGTCAAATATCGAGCCGTTGCACGGAGGGCCTCTATGCTACGGATACCACCGTAGCATGTTCCATATATATATATATATATATATATATATATATATACATAGAGGAGGGATCAAGTTACAACATTTTTTGAGTTACAACAAGTTACAACAAGCATTATTTACATTTTCAAAGTCCAAATCGTCAATCCAAACCATTAGATGTGATCTCTATAATAAAATGTACTTGGAGACCAAATTTTACATTTTTTGAAATTTTTTTACTATTTATTAAGGTGGGTACAAAAACTAGTCAAATTCATACCATTGAATTTTGTATCCATCTTAATAAATAGTAAAAAAATTCCAAAAAATATAAAATTTGGTCTCCATATATAATATGTGCTTGGAGACCAAATTTTACATTTTTTGAAAAGTTTTTACTATTTTTTTAGATTGATTGAAAATCATTGTTTTTCAGACAAAATCTGGACCATAAAAAACAGTGATATTCAATAAATCTAAAAAAATAGTAAAAAGTTTCCAAAAAATGTAAAATTTGGTCTCCAAACACATATTAATATGGAGAACAAGATGAATGGCTCGGATCGACCGTTAAAATTTTGAAAAGTCAAATAAAATATTGAGCCGTAGCATGGGAGGCCTTTTAGCTACCCATAGCATAGTAGCCAAGTCCTATATATATATATATATATATATATATATATATATAGGAATATGCTAGCATGCTATGCATAGCATAGAACCCCTCCATGCAACGGCTTGGATTTTGAGTTTTCAAAATCCTAATGGTCGATCCGAACCGTTCATCTTGTTCTCCATATTAATATGTGTTTGGAGACCAAATTTTATATTTTTTGGAATTTTTTTACTATTTCTTTAGATTTATTGAAAATCGCTATTTTCAGCAAATCTGTACCATAAAAAAACAACGATTTTCAATAAATCTAAAGAAATAGTAAAAAAATTCCAAAAAATGTAAAATTTGGTCTCCAAACACATATTAATATGGAGAACAAGATGAACGGTTCGGATCGACCATTAGGATTTTGAAAACTCAAAATCCAAGCCGTTGCATAGAGGGGTTCTATGCTATGCATAGCACGCTAGCATGTTCCTATATATATATATATAGGCTGTGGCTAATTTGATGCCGGCGGTGCTGCCACTGTTTTTTCTATTTTTTGATGTTCAAATGACAAATCGAAACCGTTAGATGTATAATCTATATTATAATCTACTTGGAGACCAAATTTTACATTTTTTGGAATTTTTTTACTATATATTAAGCTGGTTTGAAAACTACTGATTTCAATGCTGCAGAAATTTTCTGAAATCAGCAGTTTTCAAACCAGCTTAATAGTAAAAAAATTTCCAAAAATGTAAAATTTGGTCTCCAAGCACATATTAATATGGAGAACAAGATGAACTGTTCGGATCAACCATTAGGATTTTAAAAAGTCGAATATTAAGCTATAGCACGGGAGGCCTCTTAGCTACCCGTAGCATATTAGCCAAGTCCTATATATATATGAGTAAAGTTAGGGTGTGATGTGCTCACCAAGAGGGTTTGGTGAGCACAACTTCAAAAGTATATCGGATCGACTTCAAACGCCGAATCCAAATCGTTGAAATCTTTGTACTTCATGAGTGATGCATCTACATATAAAATTTTGAAAGTTTCGAGTTTATTTGCTACACGGTCAAGCGGTTAAAAAAAGAAATTTTTTATAACTTAATTTATAAGTTGTTTTATATATTCAATTTTTATCATTTCTTTGACCACTTGACCGTATAGCAAATAAACTCGAAACTTTTAAAATTTTATATGTACATGCATCACTCATGAAGTACAAGGATTTCAACGGTTTGGATTTGGTGTTTGAAGTCGATCCGACATACTTTTGGAGTTGTGCTCACCAAACCCTCTTGGTGAGCACACCACACCCTAGCTTTACTCATATATATATATACATATGAGGAGGGATCAAGTTACAACATTTTTCGAGTTACAATAAGTTACAACAAGCTTTTTTTTTAATTTTGAAAGTCCAAATCGTCGATCCAAACCGTTAGATGTGATCTCTACAATAAAATATGCTTGGAGACCAAATTTTATATTTTTTGAAATTTTTTTACTATTTATTAAGATGGGTACAAAATTCAATGGTCTGAATTTGACTAGTTTTTGTACCCATCTTAATAAATGCTAAAATTTTTTCAAAAAATGTAAAATTTGGTCTCCAAGCACATTTTATTGTAGAGATCATATCTAACGGTTTGGATCGACGATTTGGACTTTCAAAAATTAAAAAAAGCTTGTTGTAACTTATTGTAACTCAAAAAATGTTGTAACTTGATCCCTCCTCTATATATATATATATATATACATAGGACTTGGCTACGGTACTATGGGTAGCTAAGAGGCCTCCCGTGCTACGGCTCAATACTCGACTTTTCAAAATTCTAATGGTCGATCCGAACCATTCATATTGTTCTCCATATTAATATGTGCTTGGAGACCAAATTTTACATTTTTTGGAAATTTTTTACTATTTTTTTAGATTTATTGAAAATCGTTATTTTTCAGACAAATCTAGACCATAAAAAACAGCGATATTCAATAAATATAAAAAAATAATAAAAATTTCCAAAAAAATGTAAACTTTGGTCTCCAAACACATATTAATATGGAGAACAAGATGAATGGTTCGGATCGACCGTTAAGATTTTGAAAAGTCGAATATTGAGTCGTAGCACGGGAGGCCTCTTAGCTACCTATAGCATATTAGCCAAATCCTATATATATATATATATGAGACAGGCTAATATGCTTTTGGCAGCACTTCGGCCAAAGTGCTGCCACCCCATTTTTGATTTTTCAAAATCCAAATGGTCGATCTGAACCGTTCATCTTGTTCTCCATATTAATATCTGGTTGGAGACCAAATTTTACATTTTTTGGAACTTTTGCTATTTATTAAGCCACTTTGAAAATCGCTGATCCAACGGTGAACTGCCAAACAGTAAAATCAGGAGTTCACCTTTGGATCAGCGATTTTCAAAGTGGCTTAATAAATAGCAAAAAAATTCCAAATAAATGTAAAATTTGGTATCCAAGCAGATATTAATATGGAGAACAAGATGAACGATTCGGATCGACCATTTGGATTTTGAAAAATCAAAAATGGGGTGGCAGCACTTCGGCCGAAGTGCTGCCGAAAGCATATTAGCCTGTCTCATATATATATATATATATATATATATATATATATATATATTGTAGTTTGTGTTTGTTGTAATTTGCTCTATTATTGGAGATGCAACAGAAGTGTAATTAAAAAGGATAAAAGTGTCATTTTGATTTGAGTAAAATCATTTTCTTCTATTATATAGACTTTCCAATAAAAAACTAGAAATGAATTCAATTATTTTCTATTTTCATTCCGATCAACAAAATTCAATTGAAAATCATTTCTATTGAATACCATTGAATTAAAATCAATTCTCATCCACAAACTATAGTGTTCTGATCATAGTGTTAATCATTTCATGCAATTGTACTAAGTGTCCAATCAGGACTTACTTAATTAGGGTGTTGTGAGACTAACCAGATATCAACACTAGAACAGGATTAGAAACTCTCAGATTGTAATTGATACCAGTGTAGGGCATGTGCGATTCTAAACAAACCATGTGCGATTCCAACTCGAGTGGAAACTAGCCCTTGTATCGTTTGTCCAGTTGTGTGCGGATGGTGACAAAATTGCATGCTATTGAGTGACTTTACCTTGATAGTCATCAGTAGTAGCATGGAGTTGGAGACAGACCATACACAACTTCTAAGTTATCCAGAACCTAGATTAAATGAATAGGAATGATAGATTGCCTAATCCCTAAAACACAAACTCAACCAAACACAAACAATCAACCCTAGAATTAGTGCACAACTTAACCTTAATACACTATTCCTGTGAATTGACACCCCAATCTATACTATACGGTAGATTTATACGCTTGTGAATCGATAAAGTAGACAATTAAGGTATGCATATTATCAGCATTGATTTCCACCCCATCATGGAGTTGAGATTTAGGACTGAGATTGGAGTGTTGTATTAGTGTTGCAACTACCCTCTTATGTTGCAACTACCTTCTTCAATTGGAGTACTGTATTAGGGTTGCAACTACTCTCTTTATAAGGTGACACAACTATAGTGTTTAAAAAATCTTCAATTCGAGTACTGTATTAGGGTTACAACCACTCTCTTTATAAGGTGACACAACTAGAGTATTTAAAAAATCTTTAATTGGAGTGTTGTATTAGTGTTGCAACTGCCATCTTCTGTTGCCACATGGAGACATTACTAGAGTATTGCAAAGACCTTCAATTGGAGTGTTGTATTAGTGTTGCAACTACCATCTTCTGTTGCCACCTGACGACACTACTAAAGTGCTGCATAGACCTTCAATTGAAGTGTTATATTAGGAATGCAACTACCCTCTTCATTTTCCCTCTATGGTCAATACTAGAGTGATTGGAAAGATGTTGGAGTGTTGTATTGGAGTTGCATGCACTCTCTTCTCTTGCCATCTGATGACACTATTAGAGTGCTGCAAAGACATTTAATGGGAGTATTGTATTAGGGTTGCAATTACCCTTCCTCTTTCCTGTCTATTAGGTGGCACAACTAGAGTGTTTAAAAAATCTTTAATTAGAGTGT
This sequence comes from Carex pumila, assembly GCA_033356055.1. Classification (NCBI taxonomy): domain Eukaryota; kingdom Viridiplantae; phylum Streptophyta; class Magnoliopsida; order Poales; family Cyperaceae; genus Carex; species Carex pumila. The sequence continues at coordinate 57,022 of JARJHM010000790.1, read as the reverse complement.
TGTATTAGTGTTGCAACTACCATCTTCATTGCCACATGGAGACACTACTAGAGTGTTGCAAAGACCTTTAATTGGAGTATTACCCTCTTCCTTTTCCCTCTCGGGTCAATACTAGAGTGCTTGGAAAGAACTTCAGTCAGAGTGTTGTATTAGAGTTACACGCAATCTCTTATCTTGCCATTTGGAGACACTACTAGTATCCTACAAAGACCATTAATTGGAGAGTTGTATTAGGGTTGCAACTACCCTCCTCTCTCTCCATAAGGTGACACAACTAGAGTGTTTAAAAAAATCTTCAATTTGAGTGTTATATTAGTGCTGCAACTATCATTTTCTGTTGCCACATAGAGACACTACTAGAGTGTCACAAAGACCTTCAATTGGAGTGTTATATTAGGAATGTAACTACACACTTCTCTCTCCATACGGTGACACAACAAGAGTGTTTAAAAAATATTCAATTGGAGTGTTGTATTAGTGTTGTAACTACCATCTTATCTTGCAATTAAGAGACACTACTATAGTGCTGCAAAGACCTTCAATTGGAATGTTGTATTTACTAGGGTTACAACCACCATCTTCTTTTGCTATATGAGATTCTACTAATGTGTTGCAAATACCTTCAATTGGAGTGTTGTATTAGGATTGCAAGTAACATATTCGCTTGGCATCTAGAGACACTAGTGTGCTGCAAAGTCATTCAATTGGAGTTTTGTAATAGGTTTGCATCTACTATCTTCTCTTTCTATCTCACAACATTTTTAGAGTGTTGCAAAGACATATAATGAGAGTGTAGTATTAGGGTAGCAACTACCCTCCTTTATCTCCATAAGGTAACATAACAAAAGTGTTTATGAAATCTTCAATTGGAGTGTTGCATTAGTGTTGCAAATATCCTCTTATATTGCCATCAGGAGACACAACTATAGTGCTGCAAAAACCTTAAATTGGAGAGTTGTATTAGTGTTGCAACCATCCTTTTCTTTTGTTATATGGAAACTCTACTAATGTGCTGTAAATACCTTGAATTGGAGTGTTGTATTAGGGTTGCAAGTAACATATTCTCTTGCCATCTAGAGATACTACTCGTATGCTGTAAAGACTTTCAATTGGAGTTTGTAATATGTTTGCAACTACTCTCTTCTCTTTCTATCTGACGACACTATTAGAGTGCTGCAAAGACATTTAATGAGAGTGTTGTATTAGGGTTGCAAGTACCCACCTCTCTCTCTATTAGGTGACACAACTCAAGTGTTTAAAAAATCTTCAATTAGAGTGTTATATTAGTGTTGCAACTACCATCTTCTATTGCCACATGGAGACACTATTAACGTGTTGCAAAGACCTTCAATTGGAGTGTTATATTAGGAATGCAACTACCCTCTTCTCTTTCTTTCTGTGGTCAATACTAGAGTGATTGGAAAGAACTTCAGTTGGGGTGTTGTATTAGAGTTGCACACAATCTCTTATCTTGCCATTTGGAGACACTACTAATGTGCTACAAAGACCATTAATTGGAGAGTTGTATTAGAGTTGCAACTACACTCCTCTCTCTCTATAAGGTGACACAACTAGAGTGTTTAAAAAAATCTTCAATTTGAGTGTTATATTACTGTTGCAACTACCATCTTTTGTTGCCACTTGGAGACACTACTAGAGTGTTGCAAAGACTTTCAATTGGACTGTTATATTAGGAATGAAACTACCCACTTCTCTCTCCATACGGTGACACAACAAGAGTGTTTAAAAAATATTCAATTCGAGTGTTGTATTAGTGTTGGAACTACCCTCTTATGTTGCAATTAAGAGACACTACTATAGTGCGGCAAAGACCTTCAATTGGAGTGTTGTATGTACTAGGGTTGCAACCACCCTCTTCTTTTGATATATGTGACTCTACTAATGTGTTGGAAATAACTTCAATTGGAGTGTTATATTAGGGTTGCAAGTAACATATTCCCTTGGCATCTGGAGACACTACTTGTGTGTTACAAAGACTTTTAATTGGAGTTTTGTAATACGTTTGCAACTACTATCTTCTTTTTCCATCTGACAAAATTATTAGAGTGCCACAAAGACATTTAATAGGAGTGTAGTATTAGTATTGCTACTACCCTCCTCTCTCTCCATAAAGTAACACAACAAGGGAGTTTATAAAATCTTCAATTAGTGTATTGTATTAGTGTTGTAACTACCCTCTTATGTTGCCATCAAGGAGACACTACTATAATGCTGCAAAATAATTCAATTTGATTGTTGTATTAGGGTTGCAACCACTATTTTCTTTTGCTATATGGAGACTCTACTAATGTGCTGGAAATACATTCAATTGGAGTGTTGTATTAGGGTTGCAAGTAACATATTCTCTTTCCATCTGGAGACACTACTCGTGTGCTACAAAAACCTTCAATTGGAGTTTTGTAATAGGTTTGCAACTACTATCTTCTCATTATGCTTCAAAGACATTTAATGGGGGTGTTGTATTAGGGTTGCAACTACCCTTCTCTATCTCTATAAGGTGACACAACTAGAGTGTTTAAAAAATCTTCAATTGGAGTGTTGTATTGGTGCAACATCTTCTGTTGCCACTAGACGACACTACTAGAGTTTTGGATAGACCTTCAATTGGAGTGTTATATTAGGAATGCAACTACCCTCTTCTTTTTCCCTCTGGGGTCAATACTAGAATGATTGGAAAGATCATTAGTTGGAGTGTTGTATTAGAGTTGCACACACTCTCTTCTCTTGCTATTTGAAGACACTACTAGTGTGCTACAAAGACTTTAAATTGGAGAGTTGTCTTTGGGTTGCAACTACCTTCCGCTTTCTCTATAAGGTGACACAACTAGAGTGTTTAAAAAATTGTTCGCACATAATATATGCTACAAAGTTTCAGTATAGCAAGATATACCTTTTAAACCTTTGTTACACTCTATCAAATCAGATAGCAAGTGAACTATTCTATCAATGAGTATGTTAAGGTATCGATCCAAGGGAGTGGAAGGAAACAACCGGACTTATCCTAAAATTACTTGAGATTCTAGAAGTGAGAGAAATTGATTTGGTTTGGTTATAACAATTCTACTGATTTATAACAAGTTTAAAGACAATAAAAGAGAATTAAAGTTGTTTTCAATTGATAAAAAGGTGTTTCCAGGGTTCAGATTTCATTTCTGTTCAGTCCCGAGGCATACGACCCGTAGGGTTTCCCATACGGCCCGTATGGAACCCCGAGTTAATGCAGCAGCTATTGTTTTCTGTGTTGGTGCTAATGTTTAGGGTTTCTATCGACCAGATCTAGATGCCTAACCTCAACTTTCGCATTTTGGCTTAGCACCCGATTACCGGACTCAAATACTTCCCTCTTAGATGCGTTAAACCTCAACTTTCGCATTTTGGCCTAATTTATCTAAGTTACTTGTTGGTTTACTAAAAGTATCCAAGGACTTTCGCCTCAAGGAAAGTTTCACCTTTCAGGTACTCCTTGGTTTCACCCTACTTCATATACTTTATTCGGTTGGATTAAATGTCATAGACTTGACTCCTAACACATAGATGTGTGCATTCATCTAGAGGGATGACTAATCGATTCAAGCAAGCAAAAATAAAACAATCGAAATAGTACTCAACAAAGTAAAAACAAAGCATTCAACACAAAATCCAAGTAGCATGCAACAAAACCAAACTAGAAACTACATCTTAATCCTAGAAACAAAGTAAATTAACTACTTATGTTCATAAGATAACAAAAATAACAAGAGATGAAAGAGTTCATGACAAAATAGTGGAAAATCCGAAGATCCGTTACAAACTCGCGTTTTTCACCTCTTTTCCTCTTTTCCTCCTCTTGTCTTTTGCTCCAAGAAAAGTTGTCCAAGTCCCAGTGGTGAATCCCCTTTTTTTTGGTGAGAAATATCTCCTTTAATGCCCCCAGATCGCCTCCAGAGGTTTCCTTTTCGGCCTCCTTAAATTAAGCTGATTTCAGATTCCAGCTGGATTTTTCCATTTAGCGTCCTACGGCCTGTAGGGAACCCCATACGGGCCGTATGCCTGTGTTTTATCTTGGATACTTGATGCCTCTGTTGTGGAACCTTCTGTGTGGTGGGGCAGATCCTGTACGGCCCGCACGGTATGTCATGCGGGCCGTATGAAAAGTAGTCAGAACCAGTTTTTCGCCCTTTTTCCTACAAAATACCAAACAAAACATAGCAGTACCACATTTCATCGAAATACAAATATAAAGTCCACATTTATAGGCTTTAAAACACAGGTTTTAGTGCGAATTAGGGCTGTAAACTAGACATTATAGATATCAAAAATCTTCAAGTGGAGTATTGTATTAGTATTGCAACTACCTTCCGCTTTCTCTATAAGGTGACACAACTAGAGTGTTTAAAAAATGTTCGAGTGGAGTGTTGTATTAGTATTGCAACTACCTTCCGTTTTCTTTATAAGGTGACACAACTAGAGTGTTTAAAAAATCTTCGAGTGGAGTGTTGTATTAGGGTTACAACTACCCTTCTCTCTCTCTATAAGGTGACACAACTAGAGTGTTTAAAAAAAATCTTCAATTGGAGTGTTGTATTGTTGTTGCAACATCTTCTGTTGCCACTTGACAACACTACTAGAGTTTTGGATAGACCTTCAATTGGAGTGTTATATTAGGAATGCAACTACCCTCTTCTTTTTCCCTCTAGGGTCAATACTAGAATGATTGGAAAGATCATTAGTTGGAGTGTTGTATTAGAGTTGCACGCACTCTCTTCTCTTGCTATTTGAAGACACTACTAGTGTGCTACAAAGGCTTTAAATTGGAGAGTTGTCTTTGGGTTGCAACTACCTTCTGCTTTCTCTATAAGGTGACACAACTTGAGTGTTTAAAAAATCTTCGAGTGGAGTGTTGTATTAGTATTGCAACAATTATCTTCTGTTACCACATGGAGACACTACTAGAGTGTTGCAGAAACGTTTAATTGGAGTGTTATATTAGGAATGCAACTACCCACTTATCTTTCTATACGGTGACACAATGAGAGTGTTTAAAAAAATCTTCAATTGAAGTATTACATTAGGGTTGCAACTACCCACTTATGTTACTGCAAAGACCTTCAATTGGAGTGTTATATTAGGGCTGCAATCACCCTCTTCTTTTGCTATATGGACACTCTACTAATATGCCGCAAATACCTTCAATTGGAGTGTTATATTGGGGTTGCAAGGAACATATTCAATTGGAGTGCTATATGGACACTCTACTTGTGTGCTGGAAAGACCTTCAATTGAAGTTTTGTAATAGGTTTGGAACTACTCTCTTCTCTTTCCATTTAACGACACTATTATAATGCTGCAAAGACATTTAATGGGAGTGTTGTATTAGGGTTGCAACTACCCTCCTCTCTCTATAAGGTGAGACAACTAGAGTGTTTAAAAATCTTCAATAGGAGTGTTGTATTAGTATTGCAGCTACCCTCTTATGTTGTCATCAGGAGACACTACTAGAGTGCTGCAAAGACCTCCAATTTGATTGTTGTATTAGGGTTCCAACCACCCTCATCTTTTGCTATATGGAGACTCTACTAATGTGTTGCAAATAACTTTAATTGGAGTGTTGTATTAGGTTTGCAAGTAACATATTCTCTTGCCATCTGGAGAATCTATTTGTATGCTGCAAAGACCTTCAATTGGAATTTTGTAATAGGTTTGCAACTACTCTTTTCTCTTTCCAAATGACGACACTATTAGAGTGCTACAAAGACATTTAATTGAAGGTTGTATTTGGGTTGCAAGTACCCTCATCTCTCTCAATAAGGTGACATTGCTAGTATTTTAAAAAAATCTTCAATTGGAGTGTTATATTAGTGTTGCAACTGCCATCTGTTGCCATCTGGAGACATTACTAGAGTGTTGCAGAGATCTTCAATTGAAGTGTTATATTAGAGATGCAACTACCCTATCCTCTTTCACTCTGGAGACAATAAAAGAGTGTTTGAAAAGACCTTCAATTGGAGTGTTGTATTAGAGTTGCATGCACTCTCTTCTCTTGTAACAAAGACCTTCCATTGGAGAGGTGTATTAGGATTGTAACTACCCTCTGCTCTTGCCATATGGACACTACAAGCATGCTTAAAGACCTTCAATTGGAGTGTTGTATTAGGGTTGCGACTGCCATTTTCTATTGCCATATCAAGACACTACTAGACTGCTTTCAAATGCTTCAATTGGAGTATTGTATTAGGATTGCAATTACTCTCTTCTCTTGATATCTCCAGACACTACTTGTGTGTAGCAAAGACCTTCAATTGGAGTTTTGTAATAGGTTTACAACTACTGTCTTCTCTTTCCATCTAACGACACTATTATTGTGCTACAAAGATATTCAATTAAAGTGTTGTATTAGGGTTGTAACTACCCACTTCTCTCTCTATACGGTGACACAACAAGAGTGTTTAAAAAATCTTCAATTGGAGTGTTGTATTAGTATTGCAACTACCATCTTCTGTTGCCACCTGAAGACACTACTAGAGTAATGCAAAGACCTTCAATTGGAGTGTTATATTAGGAATGCAACTATCCACTTCTCTCTCTATATGGTGACACAACAAGTGTGTTTAAATTTTTTTTCAATTGAAGTGTTGTATTAGGATTCCAACTATCCACTTATGTTGCCATCAGGAGACATTGCTATAGTTCTCGAAAGACTTTCAATTGGAGTATTGTATTAGGGTTGTAACCACTCTCTTCTTTTGCTATATGGAGGCTCAACTAATGTGTTGCAAATACCTTAAATTGGAGTGTTGTATTTGTGTTGCAAGTAATATATTCTCTTGCCATGTGGAAACACTACTTTTGTGCTGCAAAATCCTTCAATTGGGATTTTGTAATACGTTTGCAACTACTCTCTTCTTTTTCCATCTGATGACACTATTTGACTGCTGCAAAGACATTTAATTGGAGTATTGTATTAGAGTTACAACTACCCTCCCCTCTCTCTCTACAAGGTGACATACCTAGAGTGTTTAAAAAATTATCAATTGGAGTGTTGTAACTACCATCTTATGTTGACATCATGAGACACTACTAGAGTGCTACAAAGATCTTCAGTTGGATTGTTGTATTAGGGTTGTAACCACCCTCTTCTTTTGCTATATAGAGACTCTATTAATGTGCTGCAAATACCTTCAATTAGAGTATTGTATTAGGGTTGCAAGTAACATATTCTTTTGCTATCTGGAGAATCTACTTGTGTGCTGCAAAGACCTTCAATTGGAGTTTTGTAATAGGTTTGCAACTACTCTTTTCTCTTTCCAACTGATGACACTATTAGAGTGCTACAAAGACATTTACTTAGAGGTTGTATTAGGTTGCAACTACCCTCATCTCTCTCAATAAGATGACATAGTTAGAGTGTTTAAATAATCTACAATTGGAGTGTTATATTAATGTTGCAACTACAATCTTATGTGGGCATCACCCCTCTTCTCTTTCCCTCTGCAGACAATATAGGAGTGCTTGGAAAAGACCTTTTGTTGGAGTGTTGTACTAGAGTTGTATGCACTCTCTTCTCTTGCCATTTGGAGACACTACTAGTGTGCAACAAAGACCTTCAATTGGAGAGTTATATTAGGATTGCAACCACCCTCTTTTCTTGCCATATGAAGACACTACAAGTGTGGTGTAAAGACCTTCAATTGGAGTGTTTGTGTTAGAGTTGCAACTACCCTCTTCTATTGCCATCTTGAGACATTACTAGAGTGCTTTGAAATGCTTCAATTGAAGTGTTGTATTAGGGTTGCAACTATCCTCTTCTCTTAACATCTCTAGAGACTACTGTGTGCAGCAAAAACCTTCAATTGGAGTTTTTTAATAGGTTTGCAACTGTCCTCTTCTCTTTCCATCTTATGACACTATTTGAGTGCTACAAAGACATTCAATTAGAGTGATTTATTAGGGTTGCAACTACCCTCTTCTCTTGATATCTCTAGACACTACTTGTGTGCAATAAAAACCTTCAATTGGAGTTTTGTAATAGGTTTGCAAATATCCTCTTCTCTTTCCATCTCACCACATTATTAGAGTGTTGTATTAGGGTTGCAACTACCCACTTCTCTCTTTATACAATGACACAATAAGAGTGTTTAAAAAATCCTCAATTTGAGTGTTGTATTGGTATTGCAACTACCCTCTTATGTTTCCATCAGGAGACACTACTATAGTGCTGCAAAGACCTCAAATTGGAGTGTTATATTAGTGTTACAACTACCCTCTTCCTTTACTATATGGAGACTCCACTAATTGGCTGCAAATACCAACAATTGAAGTATTGTATTAGGGTTGCAAGTAACATATTCTCTTGCTATCTAGAGACTATTTGTGTGCTGCAAAGACTTTCAATTGAAGTTTTGTATTAGTGTTCTAAATGCCGTTTTATCTTGCCATAGACACTACTAGAGTATTCCAAACACCTTCAATTGGAGTGTTGTATTAGGGTTGTAAATACCCTATTATCTTGCCATATGGAGACACTACTAGAGTGCTCCAAACACCTTTAATTGGAGTGTTGTATTAGGATTGTAAATGCCATATTATCTTGTCATATAGAGACACTACTAGAGTGCTCCAAACACCTTCAATTGGAGTGTTGTATTAGGGTTGTAAATGTCATATTTTCTTGCCATATAGAGACTTCTAGAGTGCTCCGAACACCATCAATTGGAGTGTTGTATTAGAGTTATAAATGCCCTATTATCTTGCTATCTAGAGAGAGTACTAGAGTGCTCCAAACACCTTCAATTGAAGTGTTTTATTAGGGTTACAACTACTCTCTTATGTTACCATCTAGAGACACTACTAGAGTGCTGCAAAGACTTTCAATTGGAGTATTGTATTAGGGTTGCAACTACCCTATTATCTTTCCATATAGAGACGCTACTGATGAGCATAAATTATGTATACTTTTGCCTAGGATTTTATATCAATTTTCATGCATTTAGATTAATTTAGTTTAATTTAGTTTAGAATTATATCAAGAATCAAGTTACTGCCCAAGTGTATTTAAATTACAAGAAATAGAGCAAATTATAGATCTTCTCGCAAGCTTTTCAAAAAGTGGTAGAACACTAAACACTATTATCTCCCCTTTGGGGGAAGCAATCTTTGGATAGCACCATTCTTCTCCACTTTGTTTCTAGGGTTTGGAAAGATGAGGCTCGTCTTAGAGCTTATTTTCTTCGAGTTTTATCATTTCAACTATGAACTTTCTTCTTTCTATTTGTTTCTAGGGTTATGATATAGTCGAATGCTTAGTTTTATTTAGTAGTTATTTGGAATTTGTGTTGAATCTTGTGCTTGCCTGTTGTGTAGTATTTTAATTGTGTAGTTGAATTTGTTTGAATTAATTGGTTTATCTGTTATATGAATGACCATATCTAGATGATAGTTAAAAGCCCTAATATTCAATCGACTAAACTAAGTATATGAGGTAGGTTTGTAAACCGAGAGGTGAAACTAAGTAATAACCGAGAGGTGAAACTTTCCTCGCATCGAGAGATCGAGGTTATCTTTAGTAAACCTACAAATAACATAGCTTGATTAAGCCAACAAGCGAGAGTTGAGGTTTAAGAACCCTAAGAGGGCAGAAATTGAGTTCTGTATCAAGTAATTAAGCCAACAAATGAGAGTTGAGGTTTACGGACTCAGGTACGGTCAATAGAACCCTGTACAAAGGAACAACATAGAAATCAGTAACTGCTGTATTAACTTAAGGGTCACATGGACTGTGTATGACAGTATACGGCCCGTACATAAGAGTGCATGGACCGGGCAACTTGAAGCTAAGCTGAGACAAAGTCAGAAAACATAGGAACCCCCTTTTTATTCATATAAAACCAAATCAAAAACCACTTTATTGTTTTAAATCTAGTTATTAATATGTTTGGGATACTAAGTACCCAAATCCCCCTTTGCATACTTCTAGAATTTCCATAATTTAAGTAAGAATCCGGTAATTCTCAAATCGTCCCTGTGGATTCAACACCCAGCTATACCTAACTTCTGTTGTAAACTTGCAACTGAACTGAGCACATCTAGGTATTAAAAGCCATTACGTTTCCGAATGAACAACTACTAGAGTGCTCCAAACACCTTCAATTGGAGTGTTGTATTAGGATGCAACAACCCTCTTCTATTGCCATATAGAGACATTACTAGAGTGGTCCAAATACTTTCAATTGGAGTATTGTATTAAAGTTGTAAATACCCTATTATCTTGCCATCTGGAGACATTATTATAGTGCTCCAAACACCTTCAATTGAAATGTTGTATTAGGGTTGTAAATTCTCTATTATCGTGCCATATGGAGGCACTGCTAGGGTGCTCAAAACAACTTAAATTAGAGTGTTGTATTAGGTGTAAATGCCCTGTTATCTTTTCATATAGAGACACTACTAGAGTGCTCCAAATACCTTTAGTTAGAGTGTTATATTAGAGTTGAAAATGCCCTATTATCTTTATATATATTGACACTACTTAGGTGCTCCCAACACCTTAAATTGGAGTGTTGTATTAGGGTTGTAAATGCCTTATTATCTTACCATCTAGAGACACTACTCGAGTGCTCCAAACCGCTTTACTTGGAGTGTTGTATTAAGGTCGTAAATGCCCTATTATCTTGCCATATATAGACACTACTAGGGTGCTCCAAACACCTTAAATTGGAGTGTTGTATTAGGTGTAAATGCCTTGTTATCTTGCCATAGAGAGACACTACTAGAGTACTTTAAACACCTTTAATTGGAGTGTTTTATTGGGATTGTAAATTCCCTATTATCGTGCCATATAGAGACACCATTAGGGTGCTCGAAACACCTTAAATTTGAGTGTTGTATTAGGTGTAAATGCATTGTTATCTTGCCATAGAGAGACACTACTAGAGTGCTTTGAACACCTTTAATTAGAGTGTTATATTAGGGTTGTAAATGACTTATTGTCTTACCATCTGGAGACACTACTAGAGTGCTCTAAACATCTTCAATTGGAGTGTTGTATTAAGGTTGTAAATGATATATTATCTTGCCATATGGAGACACTATCGAGTGTTCGAAACACCTTTAATTGGAGTGTTCTTTTAGGGTTGTAAATGCTCTATTATCTTGTTATCTGGAGACACTACTCAAGTCCTCCAAACACCTTCAATTGGAGTGTTGTTTTACAGTTGTAAATGCCTTATGATCTTGTCATCTGGAGACAATAGTCGAGTGCTCCAAACACCTTTAAATTGGAGCTCTATATTACGGTTGTAAATGCCATATTATCTTGCTATATATAGACACCACTAAAGTGCTCCAATAACTTTTATTTGGAGTATTATATTAGGGTTGTAAATGCCTAATTACCTTGCCATAAAGAGACACTACTAGAGTGCTTCAAACACCATCAATTGGAGTGTTGTATTAGAGTTGTAAATGCCTTACTATCTTGCCCTCTGGAGACAGCATTGGAACGCACCGAACACCTTCAATTGGAGTGTTTCATTAGCATTACAACAGTGCTTCAAAGACTTTGAATTGAAGTGTTGTATTAGGGTTGCAACAACCCTTTTCTCTTGCCATATAGAGACATTACTAAAGTGCTCCAAACACATTCAATTGGAGTATTGTATTACAGTTGTAGAGGCCCTACTATAAGAGTGTTTCAACCACCTTCAATATGAGTGTTGCATTAAGGTTGTAAATGCTCTATTATCTTGTAATGTAGAGACACTACTGGAGTGCTGCAAATACCTTCGTTTAGAGTGTTGTTTTAGGGATGTAAATGCACTATTATCTTGCCATAGAAAGCCACTGCTAAAGTTCTCCAAACACCTTCAATTATAGTGTCGTACCAGGGTTCTAAATGCCCTATTATCTTGTCATCGGGAGACATTATTATGGTGCTGCAAACACCTTCAATTGGAGTATTGTATTAGGATTGAAACTATCCTCTTCTCTTGCCAAATAGAAACATTACTATAGTGCTCCAAACACTTTCGATTGGAGTATTGTATTAGAGTTGTAAAGGCCCTATTATCTTGCCATCTGAAGACACTAGTTAAGTGCTCCAAACACCTTTAATTGAAGTGTTATATTAGGGTTGTAAATGCCCTATTGTCTTACCATCTAGAGACACTACTAGGGTGCTAAAAACATCTTCAATTGGAGTGTTGTATTAGGATTGTAAATGCCCTATTATATTTCCATATGGAGACACTATCGAGTGTTCGAAACACCTTCAATTGGAGTGTTGTTTTAGGGTTGTAAATGCTCTATTATCTTGTTATCTGGAGACACTACTCAAGTCCTCCAAGCACTTTCAATTGGAGTGTTGTTTTACGGTTGTAAATGCCTGATCTTGCCATCTGGAGACACTAATCGAGTGCTCCAAACACCTTCAAATTGGAGCGCTATATTACGGTTGTAAATGCCATATTATCTTGCTATATAGAGACACTACTAGAGTGCTCCAATCACTTTTATTTGGAGTATTATATTAGGGTTGTAAATGCCTAATTAATTTTCCATAAAGAAACACTACTAGAGCGCTCCAAATACCATCAATTGGAGTGTTGTATTAGAGTTATAAATGTCCTACTATCTTGCCCTCTGGAGACAGTACTGGAGTGCACCAAATACCTTCAATTGGAGTGTTTTGGTAGCGTTACAATTACCTTCTTATGGACACTACTAGAGCGTTACAATTACCCTCTGGAGATAGTATTAGGGTTGTAACAACCCTTTTCTCTTGCCATATAGAGACATTACTAGAGTGCTCCAAACACATTCAATGGAAATGTTGTATTACGGTTGCAAATGCCTTATTATCTTCCCGTATAGAGACACTATAAGAGTGCTCCAACCACCTTCAATAGGAGTGTCGCATTAGGGTTGTAAATGCATATCTTGTCATATAGAGACACTACTAGTGTTCTCCAAACATCTTCAATTATAGTGTACTAGGATTCTAAAGGCCCTATTACCTTCCCATCGGGAGACATTACTAGAGTGCTTTAAACACATTCAATTGGAGTATTGTATTAGGGTTGAAACTACCCTCTTCTCTTGCCATAAGAGACATTACTAGAGTGCTCCAAACACTTTCAATTGGAGTATTGTATTAGAGTTGTAAATGCCCTATTATCTTGCCATCTGGGACATTACGATAGTGCTCCAAACACCTTCAATTGGTGTGTTGTATTAGGGTTGTAAATTCCCTATTATCGTGCCATATGGAGACACTACTAGGGTGCTTAAAACACCTTAAATTGGAGTGTTGTATTTGGGTTGTAAGTGCCTTATTATCTTGCTATCTAGAGACACTGCTCGAGTGCTCCAAATCGCTTCAATTGGAGTGTTGTATTAAGGTCGTAAATGCTCTATTATCTTGCTATATATAGACAACACTATAATACTCCAAACACCTTCAATTGGAGTGTTGTATTGGGATTGTAAATTCCCTATTATTGTGCCATATAGAGACACTACTAGGGTGCTCCGAACATCTCAAATTAGAGTGTTGTATTAGGTGTAAATGCCCTGTTATCTTGCCATATAGAGACACTACCAGAGTGCTCCAAACACCTTTAATTGGAGTGTTATATTAGGGTTGTAAATGCCATATTGTCTTATCATCTGGAAACACTACTAGAGTGCTCAAAACATCTTCAATTGGAGTGTTGACTGCAGGATTATGCAAAAACACTATTTATGAATTTTCAATTATTCAGATTCACTAATGAGCAAAACTGAAATACTGTAAAATTTGAGAAAACACTATTCACCGATCTCACAAATATACTTCTCAACAACCCGCAAGATTATATGTGGATTACGTATGACATCCTTTTATAACCCGAAACACTATTTGGAAGAGAAACCAAGAAAGAGAGAAAATACTGATTCGATTTGGCACGAAACGATATGAATGAATTAGTAGTTTTTCTCTCTACCCCTCCACCCCTATTTATAGGGTTATATGGTGGTTGCCAAATGACGAAAATACCCCATGAATAGTAAGGAGGTTTCAAAGTGAAAAAACCAAAATACTCTCGGTGGATAAGAATGATGACATGTCATGTGGATAAGGATGATGAGATGTGATAAGACCAAAATGCCCTTGGCCCAAATCCAATTAATATCTTTATAATTATTCTGAACAATTATATTTCTTGTGGTTATTGTTTCAGTAACTTTTATACAACATGTCGTGCACGTTTATAAATTAATCGTTGTTTTTGCTTATCATCTTGTATGATATTTATAATTTAATTATATCACGTATAATTAATTATATCCATCTTATTATTAATCATAATCAATTTATAATTAATCAATAAGATTTTCTGAGTAGCTCCTATATGGTGTGACCCAATATGATCTGTGTTATGTTGGTAAATAGAATTAAAACTGTTTTATCTTCTATAATCATAGGAGGCATCTGGCCCTATGTCCATCCAATCACACAGATGGTGTTGTACTGTATAATACCATGATCTAGTAAACTATTTTACTCATGTTAATTCTTTTGTCTTATAGCTATCAGATTAGTTTCAAGGTAGGTGTGTGTCATCTTTGCTAATTTAATATTTTCTTGATCTTGAACAGATTATAAAATATAATTATTCTTGTAATTATACCGCAAGCAAATAGTCTTGCTCGAAATTAACAATTAATCATGTGTGATTAATTATGTGATTAACAATAAAAAATAATCATGTTCCTATAACATATATTTGTGTGATTAAAATGACAACTCTTGTCAATGATCTGTAAAATTTGACCATATTTTAATCCACACACTAACCTTACAGTGGTAATTAGTAGGAATACTAATTACCTCGATCAAAGATTTTTAAGAGTATATATCATCTGTATTTTAAATTAACAATTCCAGTCATGAACTTGGAATTATTCATAAATGCAATAATACTTAAGGCAACAAAATGATATATAATTAAACATCCAATTCATTAACAAAACTTTATATGATAAATTATCTTATTATTGACTTCTAAATTATTACAAACTAACAATATTATCAAAAACATGAAAAAGAAGAAGAAGATGATGACATGCCATCTCTTCTTATAGCACATACATCACATAATTAATAACATATAAAATATAAAAGTCCAACTTAGAAACTAACAACACATAATGATTAACTCTTGGAAACTCTAACATAATTACAATGACATGAAAAATATAAATAGTCAAACGTAGAAAATAGTAATATAATAAAGTCTTATAGAAAATACCACATACTTTAATATTGCAATTAATTCATCATAGGAAATGATCAACCTATAGGTAGGGGTGCAAACGGATCGGATACGGATCAGATAGTGCTAAAACCATATCTGTATTTGTATTTTTTTCGAATACGGATATAGATACGGATCATATATTAAACAGGTACGGATATGGATTGAATATTTTTTGGATACAAATACGAATACAGATATAATTCAGATTCTTAATTCAAATACATATGTTATGCCATTACAATATATATATATATAGCCATAATTAAAATTCATCAATTCACCGATCATATCCAATTAACTAAAATTCACCAACATAACTATAATTCCAATCAAAATATACCAACACAAAAGATATTCTCTCTAAATATCTAAAATAAAAAGAGATAGTTTAATAATATTTTGTTAACACATTAATCGCTATTATCATCTACATCTTCTTCAACTGTTTCTTCCATAGAATCAAAAATTGATGCTGCACAATCTGAAATTAAAATACTAATTGAAATAATTAATATTTGATTTTCAAAATAATTGAATCAGAAATATATCATTTAAGAAATTGAATTAAGAAAAGATGGTTTCAACTATATACATAACTAAAGAATATTTGTGACATATAATTGTTTTATTATAGCAATAGCTTGATTAAGGTTTTTACTAAAGCTTCAACATACAACCTCGTATGCACCTTTGACCAAATCAGTACTTTGTGCCTCTGATACAATCTTGATTACAGCAATAGCTTGATCAAGGTTTTTAATATAAAATGATATAATTAAGAAAAATAGTACCTTTTTTTATCACCTCTGATCCAATCTTGTATGCACACTAATGCTTCAACAACTTCGGAGTCTAGTTTGCTTCTATAGGCATTAATGACATGGCCACCAATGTTGAAAGTCGACTCTGAAACAACCGTTGAGACCGGTACAGCCATCACATCTTGAGCAAGTTTAGACAAGATTTGATAGTCTTTACCTTTTGATTTCCACCAGTTAAGCACATTAAAATCTTGACCTTGAGGGCACAAAGTAGGACGTCTCTCTAAGTACCGATCTAGGTCAGATTTGCTATTCCATGGTTGAGATCTCTCCAACATAAACTGATTAAGTTCGTTGCCCATATCCTCATCACCATCACTTATGTTACCACCGAGAATAGAACCACCACCATCTTGTGCTACTTCTTTAACACTTTGGTACTTCAATGCATACTCTCCATATAACTCTTTCAAAACCCTATTGAACTCTTCCAATTCAACAACTCCTTTAGGGTATGATCAGAATGAGAGAATAATAAAAGTTCAATTCATTTCAATAGAATAGAGTTGAAAAGAGATGATTTGGAATTGAATTTTAGTGATTAAAACGGTTAATTTAGAAAGAAGAATTGATTTCAAGATAAATTAAATTAGTCATAAAGTTTATCTTATTTACCGTGATGCCATTAGAAAGTTTTCCTGTCTTCTTCTCATTCAACTAATTTCTCTCCGCTCTCTCTCCCTTTCCCTCTCCACTGCTCCCTTCCTTTGTACCAGAGAAAGAGAGATGAGTCAGCCAGCAAACATTTCTCCCTTTCTCAAGTACTCTCCCGCCCAGTTCTCCAGTCCAGAAACATCTCTCCACTGCTCTCTTGCTCCAGCACAGCAGCGCTGCTCTAATCAAAGAAGACAAGGGTACAACGGACTTTCCACGTCAGCAAATTGAATTCTTGCGAAATACCTTCCTTTTTCCCGTGATTTCGCTGTAGGATTTAGAGCTCTTAAAATCCCGTCGAATCATTTCTATTCTTTTTTCTTTCTGTGTTCCGATCAGCAGATTGAGAATGAATTCTAATTCTATTTCTTGTTTGAGCGAAAATTACTTGTTCCGATCACACCCTTAGTTTGATAAATTTTGGGATAGTAGAATTCAATCAACCCCATCTTATAGCGTAGGTCTAGAAAAGAAGCTATTGCTAGTACGATGTTTGATTGGTCTTAGTACTTATCAAATTCCTCCTTCATTAAGGAAGCCATTTCAACAATGGTTGGATTTTTCTTTCTAAGCCAATCTCCAATTCTTAGTTTGATATCACAAAATTTTGCAAAGAACAAGTTAGAGGTTAGATAAGAAGTACCCAATAGAATCTCCATTACTGCATGGAAGTTCTTTAAAATTTTGTATAGCTCATTAGCCCCTTGCCACTCTTCACTTGAAGTAAACTTAGGAAACCATACATTGTTGAGGATGTGCATCCTCTCAAATGCATCTCGGTAGTAGATAGCATCCTTTAGCATTATACAGGTCGAGTTCCACCTAGTAGAGACATCCAAGGAAAGTGCTATTCCAATGTCTAACTTGTAATCGCTAGCCCTTTTCTCAAATTCTTCTTGCAATATAGGAGAGTGTTTCACTTTTCCCACTATTTCTCATATGTTATCAATTCATTTCCTTATCACATTTATTCCATCTTGCACAACAAGGTTCATTATGTGAGCGACACATCTCACATGAAATAGCTTTTCACCACAATAAATACCTCCAATTTTATTGAGTCGCTCGTCCATTTTCCTCACACACACCCCATTGGCACCATCATTATCCAATGTAAGTGAAAATATTTTCTTATCAATGTTCCAATCAAACAAAATTTTCATAATCGCTTGACATAAATTTGCACCCGTATGTCTCCCTCGTAAGCGCATGAAACTAATGATCTTTTTCTGCATATTCCACTTCTCATCAATGAAGTGTATAGTTACACACATGTAGCTTTTATTCCGCTAGGAAGTCCATAAATCCATGGTGGAACTCAACCGGTATGAAAGTGATTCAAGGAACTTAAAAACCTTACCCCTTCCTTCCTGAACATCTCCAATATTTCCTTTCTACATGTAGTCCATGATTTCATCTAAAAAGAGGGACGAAGGGATTTAACAAAATTAACAAAGTACTCATGCATTACAACGGTAAGTGCCAATTTAGTACGACTTGATTCCTCATCATACTTGGATGTCACTCAAACTGAACTAATTAAACCTTGTCCCATAGGAATACCATGTTTTCCAGTATAATGATTCCGTAAGCACATAGTACCATTTTGCTATTTGCTTCAAACATTTTAGAGCAAACTTTGCAAGTTGTAGTGATATTTGTTATCCACTTTTCATTCACTACTTCAATGATTTGAGTTCTATCAAAATGATTTCAAACATCTTATTTCAGTTTCTTTTGCTTTTTACTAGGTAGGTTTTCGTCTGTAGCATTGCTAGAATCAACATTTGCAGTAGGTGTCAATGCCGAATTCTGTTGTAGTTCACTTTCAATAGGTCTGCTTGATGATGCCATTTAGAGTGATAACCTAAATAATTAGAAGAATTAGTTACTTTTTTCAAACAATAATATGATGAAGCCGCTGAGGTATTTGGATATATAATATATACTCAATTATCGATGAAAATTGATCTTTTAAGGCAATTTTTTTTAAATCAATATATCGAACAGTACAAAAACAGAAAATTATATAAACAAACCGGTGGTACACTATAGTAAAATAAGAAAAACAACAGTGGCCAAGCCTAATCAGGCAGATGCAACTTTCTTCTCTCTTTTTATTACCACTGTGTTGACCAGGCAGATCACAAATGCTGCACACCTCAAGTTGGATAATTATCTTACAAAAGAGGATCATTAATAGCATGCAAATCATTACATATACATTTCTATATAAAACCTTCATATATACTATACTAGTGTTCCTTCTAATACTACAAAATATCAACTTTTAGAAAATAGGACCTAGAATATTAGTTAAGCATAGAGAGGTATAACCTTGTTAAACTGTTTCTATAGAAAATTACATAAGCACACACCTTTACAAGAACAAGCAAAAGTGATTTATTTACATAGCACACACATATATTTCAATTTAAATAAATTTGTATGTTGTATACTAACATAGTGATGCATCCAATATTTTCTTTTTAATTGTATCATTGTCAAATATGTGTTTATTAGACTAAATATTATGAAGTTTCATAAATTTCTTAAACTTGGTCTAAAATATCACTAGCTAAAATCTAGAAATTAAGTGAGTCAAAGCTAAAATTCAACAACACCCGTAGTCAAAATTCAATGAGACTACTAAAATTGAGAATAGAAGTCAGGTTTCAGTACCTATATACCAGATGAGTTAAGGTGCCCAATTAGCCTAGAATTGATGCAGGACCCTATTATTGTCTCTACTGGTCAGGTATTTTTTTTTTTAATTTTACTAAATTTTAGTTTGATTTATAAATTGATGCTTGTAAAACATAAATATTATTGGCAATGTACTTTAAATAAAAAGAAAATTGTAACATTTGAATATTTTCAAACATATGAGTGGGTTTGCATTGAGAAATGGCTTGCATCAAGCCATGACACCTATCCCTAAAATCTCACTAAGAGACAATACCGTAAATAAAAAGATCTAACAAAAATAATAGAAATTAAGTTAGTCAAAACTAAAATCCAACAACAATAAACAAAATTCAATGAGACATGAGCAATAATCTAACAATAATAATCAAAATGAAACTATTGTTTGTACCTTAGGTCTGAAAATTGAGGATAGAAGTTGAACTTCGAGAAAGGAACTCGCCAAATTCAATGAAACAAACCAGCAATTTGGAAATGATCTATTTGTGGAAGTTATTCGCCTCTACGGCAATATGGGAAATAAAGCAACAATTTGAGAAACAAAACAGCAATGTGCCAACAATAATTATTATTATTGAGCCTCCGCTCCACCACAATGAAAGAAGAAAGTCCAAAGGTTACGGATATTATCGGGTCTGATTCTAGAGAAGTCGAAAGGTTAACGGAGAAATGAAATTGAGAGAATTCGAAAGGTCTGATTTTAGAAAACTTTTTACCGGGTTAGTACACAAATATCTGTTAAATTAAAAATTACAGATACAGATATTATCCGTATCCTCTTTTGAAAATTGAAACCATATTTGTATCCTTATCCGCATAAGTAATATCTGTATCTGTATCCGTATCTGCAAATTATCTGTATCCGCAAAAAATCAGATTCGGATCCGCAAAAAATTGGATATAGATCTGGATCCGAACAGATAATATCCGATCCATTTGGACCCCTACCTGTAAGACCCCCTTCTTGGAACTTGTACTTAGTCATTCAAGAAAATTAAAAAACAATTAACTTGTACGGAGTTCGAGTCAGTTTGGTTTTCATCATCAGTGTTGGATCAGATTTGCCACCTCTATGACTTATGTCTATAATTGCCATATATGTGTTTTGTGTTTTCTACAATATGCAGGAATCTTGAAGATTTTGGGCCCGGGGCGGAAGAAAATTTTGGACCCTTTATAAATACCAATGTTTAAAAAAAAAGAGGTCTTAATAGTCAATTATATGCTTGTTTAATCATTAATGGCTGCCTAACTGTTATGAATACACTTATCAGAGATCTATTAGTGAATTTTTCTAATTAATTGGCTGATTATTCTCGATTATTCTCAATTATTCCATTTATTCTCGTTTGATCGTCCATTTATTTCTGTTTATTCCCATTTATTTTCATTTATTCCAGTGATTACTTATTTTACATTGATTTTTTTTTGTGACTATGTGATAATAAGTTTCATGAACATGTATTGTAGTTTTATTTGTGCTCAGCTATACATCTAATTTTTTTTATATATGTTTTTTCTTCTTACTTATTTTGAATTAATTTATTAATTCCTCTATTATTTATATATCATATATTTTTCTTATTTACTGATGTAATTTTTTCAATTAGTACAACATGTTGATATATTAAATGAAGTTCTTATTACAAACTAACTTTAGTGATTTTATGTTAAAATGTTTCATGTCTTTCAAATAATATACTATTAGTATTTGAAAATACTTAATTCTTGAATTTATTTTTTCATTAAATAGATGTGTTACTTACATATGTAAAGTGTGTGTGTATTGTTAAGCGATGTTATAATAATAGAACTAAGTTAAATTAAGTTTAGAGAATCTACATCATTGGTACTATGAGAGTTTCTAATCTGATGTGGCAGTTTCTAATTCATTTTCAAGAATGTAGGAAAGTTTCTTATTTAGAAACTATGCAGTATAGTTTCTTATTAAGAAAACTTTATGCTAACCAAATGATTGGATGGAATTATTACTCCTTTTAATTTTATTGCTGATGTGACTTAATAGAAACTTTAAAACTAATTTCAGGGATGTGAGAGTTAAAAACTTTTAGAGACTATAATTTTTAAAAAATAATTAATTGTTATTTAGAAATTCCTTAATTTGAGTTGCTGGGATGTAGATACTCTTATTTGATAAGATTGATGAGTTAAATAAATTATTTTTTAATAAATTATGAATATATACACATAATTTTAATAAAAACGCAAAATTATCTGTATAATTTTAATTAATCGGCCGCATACTGATTAATCGCTTAACAGTATCCCGTATGTTCGACAAACGCATACCATTATTTACAATATTGATATATACAATATTTTATTGATATGCCAATACATCATACCTACATATAGAAAAAGTTTGAACCCTTTATATATTCAAATTTTGGGCTCTAATATTTTATTTATTATTAATATATACAGATTTTTTTTTAATATATGCAAAAAAAAATATTTCTTTTAAGCCCCTTGTATCTTGGGGCTTGGGGTAGTCGCCCTGGCTATCTAACACCAAGGGAGTGCGTATCCTCTGAGATATCCCATATTTTGCATGACCGTCATGTCTGGTGCCTATTCGGGGGTGACCTATGGGGCTAGTATTATTTGAGCTTTGAGATTTGCACAGAACGTATTGCAACGGTTGAGATTTTCCAAAAAGTCACGTAAAATATGAGATATCTCAGAGGGTGCGAATTTGCACCAGGGGCGGCCGGCCTTGACAATATGTATTAGAAAATAGTAAATATGAAAAATAACTACTCTATATATGACTTTGATTGTAGAGCAATATCTGTGATTACTAAGCACATGTTGAGCATTTTACTCACCGCGGTCAGGCCGCGCACATGCATCACACTATTGGAAAAAATAGAATCAGGATCGGTTATATACAGATATCGGTATCGGTTCACAACCGATCCTGATAAGGGCGACACAAATATCAAACAAATCTGTATCGGTTGTTACAACCGACACAGATATATATATTGTAAATTAATTTTTTTTAAATTCAGGAAAAAATTATCAGGATCGGTTGTACTGTATAACCGATACAGATGTATATTTCAAATTAGATTTTTTATCAGGAAAAAATTACCCGGAATATTCAATAATGTTCCAACTATGCTATCATACATGTTTTTAACCACATGCATCACATCGAGACAGTGTCGAACCTCTAAGTGCTCCCAGTATGGTAATTCCCAGAATATTGACCTCTTCTTCCAACATATTTTCGGAGCCCCTTTCTTTCTCACCACCTTCTTTTTAAATTTACCCAATTGAACTTTCAAATCTTTTACTCGCAAATAAACTTGCTTACCGGTCAACGGGTAATTTGCTCTAGTATTCTCGGTCTTTCCATTGAATTTTTTTTTCTTTTTCAGTGTGCATGGTTGGCAGAAAGAAATCTACGATGACCCATGTACACATTTTTAGAGGAGTTGGGTAGCCACACATCGACTGTATCATCCAGGCAAACAGGGCACGCTTTCTCTCCTTTGACACTATAACCCGACAAATTTTCATAAGCCGGAAAATCATTAATGGTGCAGAAAAGCATGGCCCGTAAAGTGAATTTCTCCTTGCTATATGCATCATACATTTGCACTCCTGGTTGCCATAATTCTTTTAAATCCTCAATTAATGGCGCTAGATACACATCTATGTTGTTCCCGGGCTGTTTGGGTCCTGATATGAGCAAAGTCAACATGATGTATTTGCGCTTCATACATAACCAAGGAGGAAGATTATAAATGCACAATAGAACTGGCCAACTGCTATGCTTGCTGCTCATGCTACTGTGTGGATTTATTCTATCTGCACTCAGCCCAAGCTTTAGATTTCTAGGGTCACGTCCGAATTCAGAAAACTCTCTGTCAATATTCCTCCACTGAGGAGAATCAGCGGGGTGCCTTAATTTCTTATCTTTCTTCCGGTTTTCGGCATGCCAACGCAGTAATTTCGCATCTTTAGCATTTGAGAACAAACGTTTGAATCTCGATTTTACGGGGAGGTACCACAATGCTTTTGCAGGAGGTCCTTTATTCGGTTTACAATCATCACTTTTATCACTAGCAATCTACTTTGGTTTGTAACGTAATGCACCACATTTTGGACACTCGTGAAGGTCTTCATACTCATTTCGATATAATATACAATATTTTGGGCATGCATGTATTCTTTGAACTTCCAAATCAACTGGGCACAATATTTTTTTTGCTTCGTAAACATTGGGTGGTATCTCGTTTCCTTCCGGAAGCATTTCTTTTAAAGTTTGTAATAGCTCAGTAAAACTTCTATCACTCCAACCGTTAGATGCTTTAAGGTTATACAATTTTAATACACCTTTCAATTTTGAAAATTTAGAACAACTAGGATACAATTCCTTATTAGAATCTTCGTACAAATTCTCAAACAAACAATACTGCTTATCATTATCAAAATCCTCTTCTATATCACGTAACATTTGATCAAAATTATCACATTTATCTACCACTATATCATCATTTTCTTCGGTATGATACTCCTGTTGCTCAGTACGAGTACCTACGTTGGTTTCCAATCCCCGTAAGTCATTCCCCTCATCTCCAACGATATGGTATTGCTGATGCTCAGTACCAGTACCTATGTCGGTTGGAAAACTCTCACCATGCCATATTCAACACTGATATCCTTGCTTGAATCCACGACGGATTAAATGGCTCCTCAGTTGGTTCGGGTTGGATAATTTTTGACCATTGTTACAATCACGACATCATTGTACTCCCCTTATTCGCCATATCTTACATAGCAACTTTGATAAATTTCTCGACACCTGTCGTATATTAATCCGATAGACATGATGTTTTGTACATCCAACTGCGGTCCATCTGCAATTATAGTAGAACACAATTAATTTAGAACAAGCTTGGGGTACTAAATTCTATTCACAATAGGGCTTACATGGGGCCTGGTTACCATCCTATCCCACTCTTTGAATACTTCGTCTCAGTAGTGACCACATGTTAGTCGTGTTTTAGTATTTAAGAAAATTTCGGCAGCATTTTCCCTTAGTTTCCCTAGTATTCGGGGAACTAATAAGGAGAAATGCTGTAGAAATTTTCTTAAATACTAAAACACGACTAACACGTGGTCACATCCTAAGTGAGACGAAGTATTCAAAGAGCAGTCCCAAAACAGGGACTATTCAAAATTAATCCCTAATGGATTAATTTTGAACGGGTATCATGACCTAAAGGCATTAATCATTCGGTTGTGGCTCATAAGACAATACTCTAGCTACATACGTAATACAAATCTATTTAGTCTAGCTATCGAAATACACATTCATGCACAAAACTAATTAAACATGAGTTTTATGTTTTACTTACAACTTTTTTAGATGCCGTACCGAGTGAGATGAAAATCGCTGCACCAAATCTCTCAATAATAGCCAAACTACAAAATTAAACCATCGAAACCTAATTAAGGGATGTATATATATATAACATGGACTTGGCTACAGTGCTATGGGTTACATAGATGCCTCCCATGCTACGGCTCAATATTTGAGTTTTCAAAACCCTAACGGTCGATCTGAACCATTCATCTTATTCTCCATATTAATATGTGTCTGGAGACCAAATTTTACATTTTTTGGAAATTTTTTACTATTTTTTTAGATTGATTGAAAATCGCTGATTTTCTGACAAATCTGGACCATAAAAAATAGCAATATTCAATAATTATAAAAAAAATAGTAAGCAATTTCCAAAAAATGTAAAATTTGGTCGCTAGACACATTTTAATATGGAGAATAAGATAAATGGTTCGGATCAACCGTTAGGGTTTTGAAAACTCAAATATTGAGCCGTAGCATGGGAGGCCTCTATGCAACCCATAGCAAATTAGCCAAATCCTATATAACATATATATGATGCATGCTAGGGTATATATGGGGTATATATCAAAAGCTCAAATATAGCTTGCATGTGCAAATATAGTTATATCAAAAGTTCATATATAGCATGAATTTCCTCATCTTCACAATAAAGAAAAGCTTGAAATATAAAAATGTATTAAAACCTAAAAGATAGATTAGGGTTTATAAAATGAGCCGAATTAGAGCTTAAATGGTGCTAGATCTAACATCAAAGTTGAGAAAAATAAATGATCAATCAATTAATGAACCTGAGAAAAGAAGAGTGAGATAGCTGATCAATGCCCACTAAAATAGCTGCTGCGCCAACCAAACGGAGGAAGAAAGAAAACTAATTCTGTGAAGAATCAGACTTTGGGAAAAGCTAAATATGCACTATCAGGATCGGTTCTATCACTAAAACCGATACTAATAGCAATTGAAACCACAGCACCTGAACTAATTGGATCGGTTCTTAGCTTAGAACCGATCTTGATACTATCAAGATCGGTTCTAAGCTAAGAACCGATCCAATTAGTTCAGGTGCTGTGGTTTCAATTGCTATTAGTATCGGTTTTAGTGATAGAACCGATACTGATAGGTATTAGTATCAGTTGGTTCTTACAGCCGATCCAGATAAGCTGATCTTGATTTCAGTTTTTCCACTAGTGTCACCATAATAGTTGCGGTAGTTCAAAAAATATACACGATATATGTCATCCATAATCCATTGCAACCTCAGCTAAGTTTTCATTGCCCGAACTAGCCTTTTTGTTCACAACGAACCAATGAATTGGGCATCGTCGAACCTGGCAGCTTCTGCCATGTCTTTCAAAAAAAAAAAGAAAAAAAAAGAGAGATCGAATTGGTCATCGTCTGTAGGCAGAAAAATGAATATAACTAATATAAGGTTTCAAAATAGAAAACACAGACTATAGTTTAATCCAAAATATAACTGGCATACAATATTTTTAAATGTGAATTCTGTCTTTGGAAACTTTATATTTAATCCGAATCATTACATAGTATCATATATATGAACAAGAAATGGTTGGAAGAGTACAGAAACCTATATTAGATATATATACTGCAATCATATAAGAAGGTTCTTTCTCTTAATTAATATGCATTCTTAATCACAACTCAACATCAACAAATTTCAGATCCAGAACCTCATTAATTTGTAGACTTTTTTGCCCTCATTACTCTAGATACCATTTCTTCACGCCTTGAAAGGAACAACATGCTTGTCTCCTATGCATAGCGCAGAAAACCAGGTCAAGGAGTAAACCCTAAGAAGTTGGGTGTGCTTGTGTATTTCAACCACATGTTTCCATTGATGAAGGGCCCGGTGGTGAATTGCTGAGCCTCGTTCCTGCCAATGAGATGGAAACCAGGCCACTTAACCCTGGCTCTGGTATTGGCTCCTGGCCCACGGTTAGCATACTCAGCATAGTACAATGTCTTGAGAGCAAACTCCCCATCCCAAGGCAACCAACCCGCAGGCTTGATTAGGTCACCGATGGTCGACTCCATGATCACCGTGCGGGAGTACATCTTCCATGGTCGGCCCAGATAGCTAGGAATCTTGAAGCGGTCTGGGAAAAGAGCCTGGTCAGGCACAATACGACAGTTCTGAATCACTAAACCACTTTTCATGTTGGGGTCCATGCGGCCATGGGCAGTGATAGTGTTTCCCTGGTTGTCCATGGGGCGGCGCACAATGATCAAGCAGTTCTGGAAGACAGCGGCAGCATTACCAAAAATGAAGTCAATGGTGCCAGAGATGACACAGTTGCGGAAGAATTGGCGCCGAGCCTGAACATAAAGAGTGTCTTGGTATCCATCCATGCGGCAGTTGTAGAAGACCCCGAAGTCAGATTGGAGGCGGAGAGCCACTGCTTGATGTTTTGCTGCCCCAGCAGTGTTGCTGAAGCCCATGTTCTTGCAGATGAAACCTTGACCAAGAGCGGCTGCAAAAATATGGAAGGCTGTGTTATTTTCTGGCTCAATGTAAATATATAGTTTGAATTCAAAACTAAAAATTTTAAAGGAGGATTGCATGCCAATTTGTGTGTGTGTGTGTGTGTGTGTGTGTGTGTGTCAAAGGTTGCCTAACAAATGACAACTTATTTATAGTTAATACCTATCGTCTTATTTTATACTACACTAACTATGTATTTTTCAAATTGTATAAAAATACTGAGAAACCAATTGCCTTCCACCTTTTAAATTTTATGAAAAAAATGCAAATTTAATATTGTCAATTTAGGTAATTAATAACAATATAGGTTTCGATTGATTTGTTATATAAATATTGTAGGTGTCTTTCATATATATATATATATAGGTGCCTTTCATGTATAACGGCAGGGACAGATAGGAAGAGAGATACAGACTGAGGACAGAGAGAGAGAGAAGAGCTTACAGAAGGTGGCAGTGTCCTGAGTGGTAATACCATCAGCATTGCTCTTGTGACCAAGGACCCTGGTTCTCTTGGGTCCATCACCATACATGAAGATGTTGGTCTTATCCTTTGGAATCAGAACAGTCTCCTCATAGATGCCGGCCTTGACGTAGATCACATACCTCCCTTTTTTGTCCTTCGGTACAGCATCAATTGCTGCCTGAATGCTCTTGAAGTTGCCGCTGCCATCCTTAGCCACAACTGCATTAGGTTTTGCCCTGGGTGCGCCGCCAGCAGCCAACAGTTTCCTATCGCCGGCTGAGAGCCATACTGGGAAACCCTGAGCATCCAAATCGTTAGAGTTCTCGAGAAGCCGACGGTGCTGGAAGTTGGAGGGATTTGTGACATTGAATAACTTGTCTGCCTGCTGCAAGAATTTGCCAATATTTGTGATGATGGCAAGTGCATTGCTGCTCATCTCGGTTGCATTGCGCAGCACATTTTGCATAGCCGTCCTTAGCTCGGAATCCTCAAACCCGTCTGCACAGTTATCCATGAACGTCATTGTGGCAGTGATCCAGTGCTCCAGATCATCCTGCCTTCTGAGGGCTTCATTTCCGAGTTTCACAATAGCCTGCAAGTCATCGCTGGCATCCTGAAGCAACTCCTTGCAGTTGGCAATTGCGCCAGCTGTGATTGAACTATTTGCGGCGCCCTTCCCAACTTCAAGAGATTTCTGGAAGGATTCGTTGAGCTCGTTAAGTGCTAGCTGAATAGAAGCCTTGACGACATCTTGAGGGTCAGACTTGGCGTTGACAACTGTTGACATGGAGCGCTGACAGGTTTCAGGATACAGAGTATCGGCACAGACGGCGGAAACAGACTTGGAAGAGGTGGCGAGAGTGGATCCGTTGCTCTTGTGGGATGTGCTCACCGTGGCAACAATGGCAACCACTGCTGCCACAACTAATATGGCCGCAAGGCCACCAAATACGGCCGCCTTGGCCATGTTCCTACTAAATGCAAGGGATAATTGGAGAAGGGTATGGCTACAGATTTTACCCTTCTGAACAGTAAACAAGAAAAAACCGAGATGGTGGATATCAAACAGGTGGAGAGCTTATAAGGGTACAGTTTTGCAAAAAATAGCTAACTCCCAGAATGAATTAAGGGAGGAGCAGTGAACAAGATTTGTTTGCCAGGGTTTGTGATAGTTGTACATCGTTACAGCGATGGATAATTTTAGATAGTCAGAAATTCTTCAAAAACTGCATGATCTCTCCGAGCGCTTGTGCATGGTAATTTCCAAGTGTAACGTAATTACGTAACTAATCAGTCTCAAATTAGTGAACTGAATGCATGGAGATTTGATTGGTTAACGGAATCTAGCATGCCAAATGCTGAGGTAATAAGCTAGTTTGGAAAAGAGATATGAGTGACAGCATGCTAGCTGATATGCTCTCAGAGGCATGATTGATGGTTATCTTTAGGTTGTTGTCATCCTTACCATTAAATTTGTTGTACATAGCTAAATTAGTAGTACTAGATGTTCATGTTGCTGTCGACAACCGCCGTATTGACAATAGAGGGGCAAATTAATGTAAGTGTCTGATGTCTATCATTTTTGAAATGTTTGCAAAACACGCAGCTAATATTTGTTAGTTCCTTCATTACTCATCAATTATAAACTAATTAAAATATCACCAATTTGACTAATATTTTACTTGAATAAATTTATGGAATTATTGCCATTAATTTCTTCATTGGGGACATATTTTGAGTTACATTTCTGTCTTTGTCAGATTAAAAGATTCCTTATTCTTTTATAATTTGAATTACTACTGTATATGGTTATTTAGCAACGTCAAATGGTCTTTCATTGACTCTGTCATCTAATCATCTATAATGGGAAATATAAATAGTTTCTGATACAAAAAAATAAATAATTCAATCCATGTCATTCCATTTTATAATTAATTTTTGTTCTTCACAGTATTGCAAAGCAGATTTTATCAAGTGTTTATGCTATTATTTTATAGATCACCTCGTACTCTCGCAGTACAACATAAACTTTTGCCTTTTTCAGTAAAAGAAACGCTCTTTTGCAAATTATGAAAAGGGAAGGTCATTCTTTACAATCGTCTTTCATAAGTAGGGTGTCTTTTATAATTTGTTGCATGTTTCTCTTGAAGTTAAGTTCGGTTTAGTTCTTTCACCCTTTTTGTTCTTCATTGTTGCAACTTTTAATATATTCCAGATATAGTAGTGCAATTTCCTTATCTGCTATAGTTATATTTTTCTCTTGAATTGGAGCCTTAAATATGTTCTCAAGCATAACCCAATATTGGAACCAAGATTCGTGCATATAACTCGCAGAACTATGAATTAGCCCATGAGCTTCTTACTATAAGGCCCGTTTTGGTATAGGTTTTTGCAAATTTGCCATTAGCTAGCGAAGATCATTCCGTCGTTCATATTTTGCTTTTTTATTATAATGTGACAAGATATTCACTAATTAATTAAGCACTACGGATACGTGAACCTGAATGTGTCGTCTGTCGAAGTTATATATTCAGGGATGCAAAAGCTCGTCTTGGAGAGGGTAATCTTATGATCTCAACCGTCGCATAAGACCTATGAGAGATTTCAATGGAACTATCGAACTGTTGAGATCTCTCAACTTTTCGCTTGAAAAAAGAAAAGAAATCAGCGATGCAACTTATATACCTCTTTGTTCGATATATATTCCGTAGCGGGCCTGGGCCTAACTGCCCATGGAATCAAACTTCAAACAGAATGGCAGTTCTCTGGCTCTGGAGGCAATTACATATGAGTCATGGTACTATGCATATTGCGATTTGACACCGTACTACGGTTCTATATTCGAGTTTTTAAATCCTAACAGTCAATTCAAACCGTTCATCTTGTTCTCCATATTAATATGTGTTTGGAGACCAAATTTTATATTTTTTGAAATTTTTTTACTATTTTTTTAGATTTATTGAAAATCACTGTTTTTGGATGGTCGAGAATTTTCAGATCAAGTGATTTTCTAAATATCTAAAAAAATAGTAAATTTTTTTCAAAAAATGTAAAATTTAGTCTCCAAACATATATTAATATGAAGAACAAAATGAACGGTTCGGATTGACCGTGAGAATTTGAAAACTCGAATATAGAGTCGTAGCACGTAACAACCCGTGATATGCATAGTACCATAGAGTCAGTCATTACATATTATCAGACTAGAGGCATGTACAGAGAACTTACAATCTTGCATGGTGGGATAGTGGGGCCCACTTTAAAGGCTCCATCTCTGACATATGCAAGGAAAATAGATTATTGGACATCATATTAACCGCCGGATGTTCGATGATCGGTTAAGATTTGCTTAGTGATAAAGCGTTAAATAAAGTCATACTTTTGTAATGCGAATATAAGATAAGGTTTACAATTAGAGACCTGGATATTACAAGAGAGTTCCATTATTCATTCTTATTCAGGAATTATAAGAAATATAATTTAAATGTAAAATTAAATTATTGTTGAGTTTTTGGTCGCATAAATCTGTCACATGTCAAATTTGGTGTGTTTTAGAAATCATCAGTTTATCGGTTGAATTTAGTGGTATACTATAGGAATGCTCTTCAGTTTTTTGATACGGGTACGGATATCAAAAAGTTTATTCAATTTTCAACTATGTTGTATGAATACATGTACGATACGGATACGGTGATATAGCAATTTTTAAAAATTTAGGATACGATACATCTATTATATATATAGGGCACGGCTAAATTGCTGCCGGCAGCATTTCAGCGGAGGTGTTGCTGGGGCAATATCGTAATTTGTGATGTTCAAATAACAAATCCAAACCGTTAGATATTTAATCTATATTATAATCTACTTGGAGACCAAATTTTACATTTTTAAAATTTTGTTTACTATTTATTAAGCTGGATTGAAAACCGCTGTTTTCAATGCTGCAGAAATTTACTGAAAACAGCGGTTTTCAAACCAACTTAATAAATATTAAAAATTTCCAAAAAATATAAAATTTGGTCTCCAATTAAATTATAATATAGATTAAATATCTAACAGTTTGAATTTGTTATTTGAATATTACAAATTACGATATTGCCTCGGCAACACTTGACTGAAATGTTGCCGGCAGCAATTTAGCCGTACCCTATATATATATTACTTTTTATTATTTTAATTATAATATTTGAATTAATTATAATCATAACTTAAACTAAATTTGTACAAAAAAAACAAAAGGCTTATCCAAAGAATAAATTAAATACAATAATTACTGACATATAGCACAAATGATGGTCTATTGCAGTGGTTGAGTGTTTCGGCTCTCAACTTAAAAGAGCAACTAAACCTATTCAATTATTCCAAAGAGAACTCAAGAGCGGAACAAAAATAATTGTGTATACTATGGCCAATTGGGCCAATCAATGGGTGTATCGACTGTCAGGAACAAAAACCAGAAACTCCATAGTGGAAAATAACGTATCCCGCCGTATCCCTATACAGACAGCCGTATACCACAGTAGTAATCCCGTACCGGAGGCAGTATCTGGAGTCAACGTATACGCCACATAAGTTATAAGTATCCGGATAACATTGATTTTATTCGGTTGAACCGTAATAAAAAAAGTAAACCATATATAAAAAATAAACCTCTTTTTGTTAATTTTTTGAAATTTTTAAGATTGATATTAAATTTTTGTTTGATTCAGTCTAACCAGTTTTAAATATAATCAAGTAATATATCGTAATTTTTGAATTGTTTTTAAATATTTGGTTTGAACAGAAAACGAGTTTAAAAATTTCGGTCATGAGTCTAATCACCTTTAAAAGAATTTAAAACGAATCAAACAATTAAACGGGTTTTAAATAATTTAATGAACTGATCACCAAAAAAAATAGAACCGTCTAACTCTTGGTTCGATCAAGTCCCCAGGAAAGAGCGCCGATTCGCCGCCGCTCACCAAAAACCCTAATTTTTGTTGCTTTATATAACGAGGTCATCGAGCCCTCTTTCTACATATTCTTTTTTCTCCCATGTGTCTTGCGACTGGTTCCTTGATCTCTTCTCTTCTCTAGTTTCTATTTGATTTTCGTTTTTTCTGAGTTTAGATAATAACATCTATTATGATTCAGTGTTATTCCGTGACGACGAAACAGATGACGAGTCCGAGGTGGTTCAAATCCATTCAACTTGATCCATCCAAAATGGGGACATCGAGGCATTTGTCTGAGATAAACACTCATAAATCATTCCTAGAAGCGAGAGGTCTTCAGAACAGCCGACTCATACGGCAGCTCACTTGATAGTAAACTACCGCCCCTTTGGGAGTTTGGAGCCGAACAGTTTTTTACATGATAGGTTTTGCTTACTACTTACTTCCGCCTACCATCCGCACAAGCATAGATCCACTGATGGGCCCACCAGGCAAGGTTCCTCGAGAACAACAAGCTTCAAAATCCCACCAGTTTCACTACCAAGTCAAGGTGTGGTGCACCACCGCCTAGTTAGAGTTAGCTAAGATGCCAGTTACACACGATCCTTAAAGTCGCCTCTGAACTTTCTCACTAACCAATTCCCCTCCTTGCTTACTAGTGACAAGTGGAAAACCCCTTTATTTTTTTTAATTGTTATATGATAATCTTTCTCTGTGTTTTATGTTTTGGCGTTATGAGGAATTGATGGTCTGAAATTTCGTTGTTGATTAACAAACCTCCTACTCATTCTGAACGCCATCTTTTCTTGAGGTTTCTTGTTATATTGTTAGTGTTATTTTTGTTTTGCTTCACGTATTTTATTTTATATTCTTCGTAATTTGTTTAGAAAAGACAATTTATTATACTCTGACGGAATCATTTTGAATTGGAAGCAAGACAGACATGATTGAATCAATGATTTGACCAAATCAGCTCAAATTTCGAAATTTGGATTCTTTTGAGATGATTTACCCGATTATCAGTAAAACACCGGCGAGATGATGTGACGGACAGAATAATCCAAGCCTGTTCAGTAATATCATTTCTTATGGGAAATAGACACGGGTTCTTTAATGTTAATTTGAGGATTTCCAAAAATGAAAGAAAATTATGTGTTCCTGAATACAAGTAAAGGAACAAAGAAACAAAGAAAAGGTGAGATTAGAGAGAAGCTCCAAGGCTTGCAAAAAGATGAACAAAGTCTTGCGACTCAGCTGTCAGCCTACCACTCAGACTCATGGTCGTGGGCCCTGAACTAGATTTTTTTTCTATCTATCTAGAGACTAGGACCCATGATCATGAGTCTAACGGTAGCCGGTCGTAAAATTATCATGATATTGTGACTCAAAGCAGCGGATGTTAAAATTATCAGGACTAATTACTATCGGAAAAGGCCAAGCCCATTAATTAATTCTGGAGTATTCAAAGATATACGACCCGGCCATTTTTATTAATAACCCAAAAAAAAATAGTTTTTTATAAATATACCCTCAAATTTTGAGTTTTTTCAAATATGCCCAAACCGCCCGGGACACGGGCAGTTTGCTTCTATAGCAAACCGCCAGGAACACGGGCGGTTTGCTCAATTTATTTTTTTTTTTTTTTAGAGAGATCTGATTTTTTTTCTTAATATTTTCATTTGTGAAGTTTTAGTTTTTTTCTTTGTTTAGGGTATTTGCCAAAAAATAAAACATTTGATATATTTATAATTGGTGTCGTAACTCTTTATAACTTTGATTTGATTTGTCAGTTGAATATCACATGTCTAAAGATAACACTAATTAAGGACTAGGCAAACGCTCACTGATTTGATTTGTCAGTTGAATATCATCAAGAATCTTAACTCATTTGAGAATTAAAAGAAATGAAAATTGAAGAGATTAAAGTGAAAACTTCAGTCCCATACTCTGCTGGTTGGGAGGCCGTTTCTTCTAGAATAAAGACAAAAAGTCTATGGATTGTCGGTCATTTTTTTTAATACCCAAAATAATTTTTTTTTTTACCAAACTAACCAATCTTTTGAATTTTTTTTTATATCTACCCAGACCGCCTGGCATACTGGCGGTCCAGATCTGTAGTGAACTGCCAGGTGGTGGGGCGGTCCACTAGGGGACCTGACCGCACATCTTAATGGGTAACTTATATTAATCTGAACCACACATCTTGATGGGTAACTTAATATGCTTCGTAACCTCAGACATCGAGTTACCCATCAAGATGTGCGGTTCAGATTAATATAAGTTACTCATCAAGATGTGCGGCATAAATTCGACTTTCCTAGCCAAAGTTATGGGTGTTTAAAGTTTTTTTGAAAATTAAACTTTGGAAATTCATAATTAACTGTAGAAAAATCTAAATAAGTTGAAATTTATATCAATTCTATGTATTTTTGAATGCTCTACATGCTGTATCAATCCATACTTGAACCCTTTATACATACAAAATTTTGTGTGTGCTGAGTGAAACAAAAAGTTATTACCCTTAATTAAGGGACCTTCTCTCCCGTAAAGAAAGAAAAAAAAAGAGTAGTACAAAGAGTTTTCACTTTAATCTCTTCAATTTTCATTTCTCTTAATCCTCGAATGAGTTAAGATTCTTGATAATATTCAACTGACAAATCAAATCAATGGGCATTTGCCTAGTCCTTAATTAGTGTTATCTTTAGACTTGTGATATTCAACTGACAAATCAAATCAAAGTTATAAAGAGTTACGACACCAATTATAAATATATCAAATATTTTATTTTTTGGCAAATACTCTAAACAAAGAAAAAACTAAAACTTTACAAATGAAAATATTAAGAAAAAAAATCAGATCTCTATAAAAAAAAAAGAAAAAAAATGAGCAAACCGCCCATCTTCCTGGCAGTTTGCTATAGAAGCAAACCGCCCGTGTCCCGGGCGGTTTGGTCATATTTGAAAAAATTCAAAATTTAAGGGTATATTTATAAAAAACTATTTTTTTGGGTTATTAATAAAAATGGCCGTATACGACCGGTTATAATGCCAGTGGATTATTTTAGAAAGTTCTATACTCTCTTAACATATCATAGTTAGAAGTCGTGTACATAATATTGTAGGGTTTCGGATACCACTTTTGGGGTTTCGCGGTAACCAAAACCCGTTTAGGCTTAAGGTGCGGAATGACCGTAGAACAAAAATTTCTACGGCCAACTTAAGCTCAGGATTAAACGGGGTATGTCAGGAAACTTTCCAAGGCGGTCCACCTTCAGTATTCCTTTGGCATCAAAACCCAATTTAATCCTTTTACAGATCTACTCCATGATTGATTTCTAAAACTTTAATCTACTTACCAATTAAATAGATTAATATAACATATTTATACCTTGTTTCCAAATCACAGTTGGAATGCAGACCGAGCGTGTAGAGCTACATCACGGAAGGAATTGACTCGTCTCGGAGCATCAGACGTCTGATGCCTCTATCGGTTATCCACCAGGACTAACCAGAGAGCGGTTAATTTCTTCTGCCAGAAATACTGTAAACCGCGGAATTCTGCAAAAACACTATTCACGGGGAAAAGACGAAAACCCGTAAACACGAATTTTCGGTTGCTCAGTTTCATCAATGAGCAAAACTGAAATACCGCGAAATTCGGTAAAACACTATTCATCGACCCCGTAAATATACTCCACAACAACCCGCAAGATTATACGTTAACTACGTATAACTTTCTTTTCTCAACCGAAACACTATTTGGGAGAGAAACCGAGAAAGAGAGAAAATACCGATTCGATTCTGCACGAAACGATACAAGTGAATTAGTGAGTTTTCTCTCTACCCCTCCACCTCTATTTATAGGCTTTTGAGGAGGTTCGCAAAAGACCGAAATACCCCTCAACATATGCCTATTTACAAGATATGCCATCGAATGGATAAGGATGATGACATGTGGATAAGATCGATGACGTGTCATCTGGATAGGATCGATGACACGTCATGCGGATAAGCACGAACCTGAAAAGACCCGAATGCCCTCGGTCCGAACACAAATAATGTTCGTATAATTATTCTGAACAATTATATATATTTTTCTGCGGTTGTTTGTTTCGGTATCGATGACGTGTCATCTGGATAGGATCGATGACATGTCATGCGGATAAGGACGAATCTGAAAAGACTCGAATGCCCTCGGCCCGAACACAAATAATATTCATATAATTATTCTGAACAATTATATATATTTTTCTTGCGGTTGTTGTTTCGGTAATTTATACAACGTGTCATGCACATTTATAAATTAACCGGTTAACTTTTATACAACGTGTCATACACGTTTATAAATTAACCAATGTTTTTGCTTGTTATTTTTACATAACATTTATAATTTAATTATAACACGTATAATTAATTATAACCATCTTACTATTGATCATAACCAATTTATAATCAATCACAATAAGATTCTCCGATTAACTCCTATATGGTGTGACCCAATAGGATCTGTGTTATGTTGGTAAATAGAATTAAAACTGTTTTAACTTCTATAATCATGAGAGGCATCTGACAACACATCATGACCATCCAATTACACAGATGATGCTGTACAGTACAATATCACGATCCAGTAAATAATTTACTCGTGTTAATTCTTTTGTCACATAGCTATCAGATTAGTTTCAAGGTAGGTGTGTGTCATCCTTGTAAACTTAATCTTTTCTTGATCTTGAGCAGATTATCAAATATGATTACTCTTGTAATCATACCGCGCGCTGATAATCTTACTCTATCAAGGGGCCCAGTGATGTTATAGCTCGTATAGAGATACGAGGGACAATAGTACTTTTGGTAAACCATCACTACCTCAGCTAAGCCATGTATACCGAAGAGCTACCGTTATAACTGTATTTTACCGACAACGTTTGATAACAATCACACATATACATTTCTTAATAGGAAAGATGAATACCTCATACTTTAGAACTTAACACTGAATGAAAGCATTAATGACACGAACACAATTCCGTATAATGTTTCATTCGGGGTCTGTCAGATATCATGTTCCTGGAACATATATCTATGTGATTAAAATGACAACTTCTTGTCTATGGTCTGTAAAACTTGACCATCATTTAATCCACATACTAACCTTATAGCGGTAATTAGTGTTCCTGCTAATTACCTTGGTCAGTGACCTTTTAAGATTAAGAGTATATATCATCTATATTATGGAGTTTTACAATTTCAGTCATGAACTCGAAATGATCCATAAATGCAATAATACTCAAGGCAACAAAATGATATTAATCATCCAATTCATGAACAAAGCTTTATGATAAATTAACGTATTATTGACTTCTAGATTATTACAAACTAACAAATATGTACTTTCTAAAAAAATCTACCGACATATATTACCAATGTCCATGTCGGTAGAATAAATATATAAAATATAAAATCTTTAGTACCGACATATATTAGTATATGTAAGTGGAGTAAAGCTAGGGTATGATGTGCTCATCAAAAGAGTTTGGTGAGCACAATTCCAAAAGTATATTGGATCGATGTCAAATGTCGAATCCAAATCATTAAAATTCATATACTTCATGAGTGATGCATATACATGCAAAATTTTGAAAATTTCGAGTTTATTTGTTACAAGGTCAAGCGGTCAAAGAAATAATAAAAATTGAATATATAAAATAACTTATAAATTAACTTATAAAATGTTCATTTTTTTTACCACTTGACCATGTAGCAAATACACTCGAAACTTTCAAAATTTTGTATGTATATGCATCACTCATGAAGTACATGGATTTCAACGGTTTGGATTCGACATATGGAGTCAATCTGATGAACTTTTGGAGTTGTGCTCACCAAACCCTCCTAGTGAGCACATCACACCCTAGCCTTGCTCATGTAAGTGAGATACATGAAAGTTTGTATTTGTGAACTCTACTCTCTTAAATAAAAAAAATTATTATATAAACTCTTCTCTTATAATATTCCACAATTCGAATTTAATTTTTAACATTTGATATCAAAACTTTAGGTTTGAGTATCAAGTTAGTGAACTATGTTGCAGTCGATGGTTCTTGTATTTATAGGAGAAAATTATGTTTGTGGAAGATTAAGATGCGAATGATTCATGCGGGCACAAAAACAATAACAAATAAAAGATGCCAAGGACTTGTTTCTAATTCAATAGGGTGTTACCGAATGTCTATTTCCATGAATAAGTGGAGCAACTACATCCAAGAAGACATAAGATACTTTGAAAGAGAGTTTGAAGGCTCTGAAAAGGTGAAAGCAATGAAGTTGCAAACACTAACACCCTTTTAACATATTTAACCTTTTCATGTTTTGATGATTAATGAGAGAAAATAAATTTAATTTTCCTTTCCGTCTTATTTCTTGTTTGGTTGATTAAAATTTAGAAGGTTAATGAGAAATTCAGTGACTGTTGTAAGTTTGAGAAAAAAAATCTTGTATGAGAATTATATATATAAGATATATAGTTATGCATTTGTATCATTTTTTCTAAAAATATTTATAACAAAATTTATTTTCATCCGTTACACTTCAATTTGGGAGGAAAATCAATTATATTAATTATAATGATAGAAGGTTAAACCTTTCATCTCATGTATCCTTCACCTCCAATATAATGTTATCAACCAAACACAATTCAACGAAAAGTTTTTGTTCATTTTCATTCCCTCCCTTCTTGTACTCTCCATCCAAACAAGGTGTAAGTACACAATTTCAAAACCTCCAAATGGAGTCAGATAAGATTAAGGAGTACTTCTCATGAATCATCAAAAATGTGAACCAGATGCAGATGTATGGAGAAGACATCTCTGATCATAAGGTAGTTGAGAAAATTTTAATTATCCTCACTAACAAGTATGACTACATCGTTGCAATAATTAAAGAATCAAAAGATCTATCGATGTTTTCGATTCAACGATTGATGAGTTCTTTGGAGTCATATGAATAGAAAAGGCTCAATGCAAAGGAAATTTGGTGGAATACACATTCCACTCAAAGCTAAATTTCAGACCTCGACATAACTCCACGAGTTAACGAAATATCCAAGAAGAAGATGGTTCGAGACAAGATGCAGAAAAACAGTTGAAAGGAGAAAGCACTAGGTTCATATTTTCAACGACTTGCAAGAAGTACTCCTTGATTTTTTTTCGGCTCCTTTATCTAGAGGTTTTAAAATTGTCTTCTTAGTGTTTGCAATTTTATTGCTTTCATCTTCTCAGAGCTTTCAAACTCCTCTCTCAAAGTCTCTCATACTTTTTCGCAATGTTATCAGAACCGGACCGGACATTGACCCGGTAAAGCTCTAGTTTGACGGTTCACTAGTCGGACCAATGGTTCAATCGGTTTGACTGCTGATTTTTTATATACTTACATATTTATTTATAAGATATAATTATTATTATAAATAATTATGTTTTATGTAATAAAATTTCCAATATACATATTAACAATGTACTATAAAAGTAAATTTATATATTAGAAATAATAATATTTTATTAGAAAATAATATATCTATTGTAGATCAAATGTAGAACTTATTGTTAGAATTAGTAAAATAATTAAATAAAATATTATGAAATATTTTTTTTTATCGAAGAAATTTTATAGTTTTATACTTCATAAATAAATTGAATAACTTCATAGAAATTCTTTAGTTTTTGTTATCAAGTGAACCCCTAATGATCCATATTATAATTAATATTTAGTTTATAAAAAAATAATATTGCAGCAAATGTTGGATTATTCTAAAACACATAATTATTTACAAAAGTATGTTACAAAACATAAATGACTACACAAAGTTAGCCACAAAATAATACACATTAGATTCCACTTTTTCTCTTAAAAAGTTGCTATCTTTTTTTCTCAAAAGTTGTTTCTTTCCATTCAAAATTGAAAATAGTCACATAACAACAATAGACAAAAAATCATTATAAAACCAGTTTTTTTTTGCTTTACTCTAATTTTTTATATAAAACTGGCCGGTTTAATTGAATATATCCGGTTATATTGCATATCCGATTCAAATAGCGAATCAAACCGTAAACATGTCCGGTTCTAGTTTATTCCGACCAAACCGGCCGGTCCGGTCCGGTTTTGATAACATTTCTTTTTTGGATGTAGTTGTTCCACTTATTCGTAAAAATAAACTTTTAACAATACCCTGTTGAATTAGAAATAGAGCCTTTGCCTTATTCTACACACTGTTGCCTACATACCTTGCCACTATTGAGGAGGATCGTTGAGAGAGCTCCATACAGGAGGAGATACAGGAGGAATCCGAGGATTTGCAGACCGTCATAGACCAGATCAATGGTTCCTCACTAGTCCTCGTCCTTGCTGTTTAGCAGCCTATCGACGATAGTTTTTTTTTTTATGTTAGAGTATCTACATCCCAGTAATTCAAATAAGTTTCTAAATAATTGTTAATTATTTTTTAAAAATTATGATCTCTAAAGTTTCTAACTCTTATATCCTTGAAATTAAGTTTGTAGTTTCTACTAAGTCACGTCATCTATAAATTAAAAACGAGAAGTAATTTGAACCAATCATTTGGCTATTGTGGAGTTTATATATAGTTTCTTAATAAAAAAAAATAACTTGTATAGTTTCTAAATAAGAAACTCTCATGCATTCCTAAAACTGAGTTAGAAACTGCCACATCAGATTAGAAACTCTAAGAATTTCAGGGATGTAGATGCTCTTGGGTTGTAGTTTTAATTAGAATAGATCGTAGTATTTTATTCTTAAATTATAGTATTTTATTCTTATTGTTGGATTTTTTTTATGTTGGTATTTATTTGGTAATATTTATTGTAGATCTCAGGGTTTAAATGTCTCCTTAGTAAAATAAAACATAATCTAATTAAAAAAATACACAATATAAATAGTACTACACTAATCCATGAACATCGTCAACATGACAAAAACAAACAAACCAAATATGAGAAAAACTGTTAAACATTACAAATAAATAAATTTTAACACAACAATAAAATTATATAACAAAAAAAAGAATATAATACAAATCAATTGTAAAAGATAACAACATATCCAAACAAAAAATATGGTTGGGGTTATATATATATACTGAAATTTTTATAAATACTCAAAACAAAATGAAATTACCAAATCTATTCAATTTTTGAAAGAATCTCAGAAAAAACCAATCCGATTACTCAACAACCAGATTTTCAATTTCTTTCCACTCACTGGGTAACCGAAAATGGAAAAATTGTCCACTTACTGGGTAAGCGAAAATATTGGAAATTTTCGGTTACTCAGCTAGAGGAAAGTTGGTTTTTTTATACGAGAAATTTAGAAAATTTCAAAATAGTGTAGGAAAATATAGTGTAGAAATTTCCAAAACGGTCTAGAGTAATTTATGAAATTTCAAAATGGTATAGAATAATTTAGAAAATTTCAAATGGTGCCCGAATAATTTAGAAAATTTTCAAAATGGTGTAAAATAGTTTAAATTGCAAATTGGTTCC
The DNA here is from genome assembly GCA_033356055.1 of Carex pumila. Classification (NCBI taxonomy): domain Eukaryota; kingdom Viridiplantae; phylum Streptophyta; class Magnoliopsida; order Poales; family Cyperaceae; genus Carex; species Carex pumila. Next base: position 14,692 of record JARJHM010000790.1, on the reverse strand, counting down.
GAAACAGTTTAGAATAATTTAGGTAATTCAAAATGGTTTAGAAAAAAATATAATTTTTTTAAATAGTTTAGATTATTTGTAAAAAATTACTTTGCTCTTCTTTCTCTGTTTAAATGTTTTCTTAATGCGGGAGATAATTTTTGTTTTAATTGGTCTGAATAATAAACTAATTTCAAAAAGTAATAAGTAACATAATTTCAAAAATTAAATAATTTACAAATTAATTATAAAAAAATTACCTTTTTTTTTTCCTTTCTTCCTTTCTCTTTTGATAATCTTTGCTTTTATCTAATTTCCTATTTAGTGGCATATATAATTTAATTAAAAATATATATCAAATAAGAGGAGGGATCGGATTACACCACTATTTTGGTGACATGGTGTGACAATGTCCATTTTTGAAATTTTAAAATCCAAATAGTTGATCCAAACCGTTCAATATGATGAATATATTAAGAGTAACTTGGAAATCAAATTTTACATTTTTCTGAATTCTTTTACTATTTATTAAGTATTTAACAAAATCGCTATATTCAGACCGTTGAATTTTTGAACCCCTCTAAATAAACCAAAAAAAAATTCAGAAAAATGTAAAATTTGATCTGTAAGCACATTTTAACATATCCATCAAGTTGAACGGTTTGGATCGACTGTTTGGACTTTGAAAATGGACGGTGTCATTTCATGTCACCAAAAAATGGTGTCATTTGATCCCTCCTCATCAAATAAATATATACATAAAATAGTCATGTATCTAATATCACTAAATATGAAAAATATTGTACAAATATATACATAAAATATACCCATTAATTTCAAAACATAAATATGTACATAAAATATTGTATAAATTAATATTATCATATGTTATTAATAATAAACTATGTAAAATATTAAAAAAATAATTTTATCATAAAAATATAAAATGTAAAATTAATCAAAATCATAATAATAAAAATATATTTTTTTTCTTTTTTTCTCTTTCTTTCTCTCTTCCTTTCTATTTTTGCTACCCAGTAAGCGGCCATCTTTCTCATTTCCACTTACTTAGTGAGCGAAAAGAAATTGAATATCCAGCTGTTGAGTAACCAGATTGGATATTTTTCACGATTCTTTCAAAAATTGAGTAGATTTGGTAATTTCATTTTGTTTTTGAGTATTTATAAAAATTTCGGTTATATAAACAACCATGTTTTAAACAAATCAATTGCTAGTTCAAATCAATAAAATTTGAAATAATTTTTACGTTCCTTTTATACTGGACGAAAAATCATCCGAAGACTCGATGTGCACACGTTTTCCAATGATAGAAGTCTTCTGTCGCAATTATTTGAGGGCTAATCACTCTGTACGAATATTTCTGAGCAAATGGATGCGTCAATTCTATGAAAAGAGTTTGTTTAAAACAAATAACTTTTAAACAAATATTTCACGATATAGTTACACTGTTACATACACAAGTAATAATTTAATTTCCCTCTAAAAATAAGTAATAATTTAATGAATTGTCAGTCTCTGAAGCTTTAATCGACAAAATACACATGGGTGACACAACGAAGATTCTTTAAGATTCCAAAGCAAATATGAGAAAAAATTCGCATTTGATACTTGGAAAGTTCAACTTATTTAGAGCATGTTCATTTGTCAGGGGATGAATTTTGACAGAAATGAAAATCTATTTGAAAAAGTTCGAACTCACAGACATTGATACGCATAGGGATTAGTTTTGAAAACTTGCTGAAATGAGTGTTTAGTTGTACATAGGATAAGTTGTGGAATTCTTTCTTTTTTTTTCTCCTTTTAAAAATATTTGATATTATACAATTATTCGTATTAATAACATTATTATATGTAATCAAATAATATGTATTAAATAATAACATGACATTATTTATTATTTATAATTTTATAAAATACAAACATTATTTTTATAATGAAATAAGTTGTATTTAGCGAGATTTATTTTACTAATTTCAGGAGGCTTCTAGACATTTTATTTATTGCTTAGTTTATTCAAAATTGAAGTACCATATATAACTAAACATGATTACCACATAACCATAAGCGATTGATGAGAGCGAGACTGCCAAGTGCGCGATTGGGAAAATGAAAATTCAGTCCGATCGAATTAATTTGTTCCCACCAATTTTAGTCTAGACTGGAAAGATATGGGGAAAAACGGTGGGAGATGCTGGGGAGAAAATGTGACTGTCGAATGTTCAAGGAAGATGAACCTAAACCCATTTAATTTCTCGTAGGATTTTGTCTATCGAACAGGCCCTTATCGAACAGGCCCTTAGTTGTGAATAAATCATGGATTCAAATCTGCTACAATCCTTACATGTGAACAGTAGTCTACAATCTCTGTTTTTTTCTAAATTTAACTGTTGATTTGTTTCAAAATGCATACACAAGAAAATCAGTTGTTTAGAGATGTGTGCACAGCAAAAGTTGAATGATTGGATTTAAAAAAAACAGAAATTTCAGAGTTGGTATTCTGAAATTAGAATCGCAGCAGATTTATTTGCATGGATTAGGGAGTAAGTATTGGAAATGGGATTAGCTCTGTGTTCTTCTGTCTATCTCTGTCCTCTGTCTCTCTCTTCTCTTTTTTTCTCTCCTCATTTTTAAAATGAGAAATAGAGAGTTAAAAATGATAGCAGGTTTCTGTTTTTTCTTTGAGAAAATAAGCATCCGCTGATCTTGTGGGGCTGGATAGATATCTCCGAATGTGGTCGTAGTTTAATTAGTACAACTACAAGTCTACGAGTTCACAACTAATCATATTCTTTCCTTTTGAACTTTTAAGACATGTAAACTCGTAAAGACAAAAGACAGCAATACATGGTCTCCAACTTGAGGATCACCCGTAAAGTGAGGGTGACCCGAATATTAGTGCTTTATAACCGACTAATAAGGACTAAGGAGAGAATATTAGTGCTTCCGCGCAAAGACAATAAAAACTGAGTAGGACCACTCTGTCCAGGTTCAATGAATGTGCGCACTTCACAAAATAAAGCAGCTAACCAGCTTATGCCAAACCCATCTGATATCAATTGATCAATCCATTTGCACAATATCTCAATATTCTCGCAAAGAATACAAATCTACAACTAAATGGATGAGGATGGTTTGTCAGAGGAGAAGGAAAAAGCCATGGTGGTATAAGAGGAAGAGCCTGTGAAGGCAATGAAGCTTGGAGTTGCCCCCTTTTCACTTCAATTATTGCTTCCTTTTATGCAAGGTTCAAGCAATATATGTGTATTATAGATTGCAGAATTTTCAATTTTGTTTTGAAATAACACCCTTTGAATCGATGTTTGTCTATTTAATTTTATGTTTTTCTTTTATCCTCATATTTTCTCTTTGCCTCTAAGAAAATTAAAGAGAAGTAATTTTAGATGCCATTTTGTGTCTTTCTCTATCACACCAATACATATGCGCGTGCACAAATTGAGGTCCTGTTTAGCAGTAATTATGAAAGTTACTGTTTACGTGAGAAACAAAAATTCACTTAGGCTGATTTTTTTTTCCCGACGTGAATAGTAAAATTTAGTTCAAATTTTTTTATTCCTATACTCATTCTTATTTCCTATTGAGCTGCCGAACATACCCTGATAGAAATCGTACATTATCAATTATGATACACGAAATGATTATTGGCGTTTGGGTAAAAAATGATTGTTTGTTTAATTGATTTATTCATTGAATTCGACTAAGACAAATATAACCAAGTTCAGATTTGAAATTGTTTTTTTTTTTATATATATATAGATTTCGTTAATTTTTAGTTTGACATTTTCAAATGTTTATAAATTAAGACATTGTATGTTAGAATTTTGATTTCATTTAAGTTGCTGGCTAGGTCATTTTTTCAATTAATTAAAGTTCTCTTAATTCAATTGTTGTAATGACAATAATTGTTTATTGGCTATTTGCCAAGCTTCATATTGTCACACGCAAAGAATCAATGCGCCGTTTTCAAACTGTAACAGTTTTTCATTATTTGGTGCACAACATTCACATGGACGTATCATTCTAATTCAAACAACTGGATCTCCTGTTTGCCGTGATATATAATATCATGTTTCCTAAATTATGCTCAAAATTGTTTTTTTTTTTCTTCTTTTGGAAAAAAATAAGATAGGGGTCAATCCCCTAAATTAAAAATTTATTAAACATAAAATTCAAAATAAAGTATAAGGTGAAAAGGTCTAAAAAATGCTCCATATTATTGCTTTCACAATGTTTCCATGAAATTATTTAAACTTGCAAATGTTTTAAGTCAATGAAAAATAGGAAATAAATCTGCTGCTATTTCTTTGGAATCGCAGGCTCCCTGCAATTCCAGATCCCACCCTTAATATTTTAGAATACACTAATCTCAACAATAATTGTTTTCTCTGCACAGATCTCAAAACAGCTAAAGAGTTTGGATGTGGAATCGCAGGTCCTGTGATTCCTTAGAATCGCAGCAAATTTATTTCCTGAAAAATATCATTCTGGAATACAATTTTGAGCAATAGGAAATTGAGGTTGTCTGGAATATCATTAATTTTGAAAAAAAAAATAAACTTACACACCATAGATTGCATAATCACACAATCACCAGTTTCATTGTTGGATGGCACCAAGAGTTCTCCCAAACACTTCATTAGAGCCACAATTCACCATGCATATATATTTTAGAGTGTAGTAACTTCAGACCCTACTGAAGTTGTTGAAGGGTACGTTTGGATGAAAAAAAAAATGATATTCTTAACAAAAGAATAGCTCGGATTAGTTACTATTCTACTATTCTTATGAAATATTGAATTAGCAGTTATTCTAAATCCAAAAATAACTACTATTCCGAACTATTCCTTAATTATCTAAGTGCACCCAAAGAGAATCCAAGGAACAACCAACTTTTCAAGTTCCAGCTCATAGAAATTGAATACCACTCAAAACGAGGCCCATAAATTTAAAGCCTAAAATATTGAGCGACACCTAGAGTTCCCCCAAACACTTCACTACAGTTCATATGTTTTTTTTACTATGGGCCCTACTGAAGTGCTTGAAGGGAACTCCAGAAGACACCCAACTGGTTTTTATGTTGCGAGAGGAAATAGAAAAAGAAAAATGTTTTTTTTTTTTTTTGACTTATTTTCCGAGTTGGGTATTTTCTAACTATGGTTTGTTACATAATAAAATCCACTGGCTATATATATAGGAGCTGGTGGTAGTATTTTATGTTCAGGTTTTAAGTAAATTACTGCATGCACCTAGTCGAGCTTGTGGCCAAGTTCAGGATGGGGAATCAATGGCGGGCATACAGGCTCTTTGCATTTGTTCGGTCATATATTATTGCATTGGTGCTGGACTACTAGGTGCTTTTTGGTTTCACTTTGTACAGTGTCAACATCAGAAAGATTCCGGCCATTTTTATTAATACCCCTGAAACAAATGTAAAATTTAAAAATGCCCATGTTTTCAATTTTTTTTTTATAAATGTCCTGACCACCTGGGTCAAGGGCGGCCCAGAATACCTGTGAGGCGCCAGCCCCCAGGGCACCTCATGTAGTTTTTTTTTTTTTTTTAAAGAGAAATCTTAGTATTTTGATTTGAATAATTTTGTGAAAAAAGTTTAGGATTTATGTATATGTGTATATCAAAAAATAAAATATTATGTGTATGGCTAGTTCAATATAGTTCAACAGTACAATCAAAAACGCAATTAAAGTTTATAACATAGTTCAAACCAAATAAATCAATTCGCATAAGCAAAATACTACAACAGCATACAATTGGGGGCTAAGGCTTACAAGCTGAGGAGCTTGCTTCGTTCTTTTCCTCAGCCCGACGGATGCACGTAGGACACTCTCACATAGTGAGACGGGCGTCATTCAGCAGATCTGCATGCGGGTCCATGCAATTGGGATTAACAGCTTTGCCACATTTACAACAGAAGAACATATCCACCATATCTCCCTTCAGCTCACATAAGCAGCACTGTCCCCATCCAGGTAGAGGGACCCTGTCCACCCAGCCTTCCATCAGCATTTTTCTAATTGATGGATCAAGAGTGCTAAGAAATTCTTCATTATTTTTGGGTGAAAACATTATTTCCACATTCCTCAGCGCATAGGTTTCAGCCGTCCAAAAATTATTAATAAGTGCTCTTTTTGCTTCGCGTTCGGTTTTAGTTTTTTCTCTATTTTTTTCAACTTTGGGAGCCATTATAACTAGGGTTTTAAATGACAGCAAATGATTAGGAAAGCTAATTATGTGCGTAATTAAATACTAATTGTACAGTAATCAACGGTTAAATAAGAAATAATTAGAAAATATTTAAAAAATAATTACAAAATTAATTTAAATTACCTGTAGCTGTAGTCGCCCAGAAAATCGTCCGAAATCGCCTTCAGCTCTTTCTCCCTTCTCTCTGCCTTTGAGGTGGGAGATAGATTGATGTTGGAGTGAGAAGAGAGAGAGGAAAAATGAATAAATAGGCATCCCTAGTAGACCGCCCATGGCCCAGGTGGTCAGGATCCTATCAAACTGCCCCTGTCACAGGCGGTCTGCTGGGAGTGTGGGTCGCAAATAAAAATTACGGTTTCAAGATAATTTCTTAGTTTGAATGTATTTACTTGAAGTGTACTGTTACGCTTTTAATTATATTGTTACGCTTTTAATTATATTGTTACGCTTTTAATTATATTGTTCAACTTTAATTGTATTATTAAACTGTGTTATAATAAACTTGTTATTTTGCTTGTGAACTTTTTTGTTTGGTTTGAACTAAATAATGAACTTTAATTACGCTTTTGATTGTATTGTTGAACTATGTTTGTAACTATACTTATTTCTAAGCCTTACGAGCTGGGAGTGTGGGTCGCCAAAAAAAATTACGGTTTCAAGATAAAAAAATACCAACATGAACATAAAATAATAAAACATAATGTCAACATAATGCGCGCCAATGTAATACATCAGTCCCATAGTCAAAATACTATAGTCAGAAATATATCACAATAAATAAAAAACTCTACAATCATCATCTCCGTCTTTTTCGGAAAGAGACAACCTAGGAGCCGCTATGCCCTTGCCATGCCTGTGCGGCTGCACGCACCTCTGCGGACTCACATCTCGTGACGCATCCTCTCCCAGATCCTCCTCATCCCCGTCCCCCATATCCTCATCCTTGTCCCCCGTATACATGTGCTGCGTACCTGTGCTGGCTGCCCATGGATCAAATCCAGCAGCTGACTCTGCATTGGCGGGCTGTGTACGCAACTCCCATGGATCTTGCTCCCAACTTGCAGCATACGTGGAAGGAGGCGGTGCGCCAAATAATGCATAGACAAAGCCATCTGCAGTCTGAGATGAACTCCCACCAACCTCAAAGTCATGCTCCATCTCCACCCCATATCGTGGTCTGTGGGAGTCATACGCCTCTGCATTTGTATCTGTCGGAGCCAGCTCATCCATGCTGAATCTGGGATCGACATTCCAACGAGGTGCTCCATCCTATATTAAAATAATGTTAATTTTGCTACATACAAAGAACTCTGCAACAAATAATGGTATAATTGGCGACTGACCGTGCCAAGCTCTACTGGAACTCCGTATTTATTTTTATAAGCATCCCATCCTTGGATATTCAACACCCAGTTGTGGAACAACCAACCTGAGTCATCACCTGCATAATTGAAAGTTAACTGAGTTAGAACAAACAATTCAACGAAAAATAAGAATATTGTGTGTGTCGTACTTTTAATATTAACTTATAATTACTTGCAGGAGCTGGCGGCATATCGTGACTGTAGATGGCCTATGGTTGGTAGTTCAGATTTCGCGGTGCAGACTTTATCTCCCGCCAATTGATGTTCTCCCCGGCATCGCGCAGCATGCCAATGAGGCGGCCCTCAAAATCGCATGTCTCCACGATTGGTGCAGTGTGCTGGAGCATCTGGCATCCTATATATCGCTAAGCATCCCTCGCCACGCACACCAAGCTATGTCCAACTCCTCTCGTAGCGGCCAACAGCTGCACACAACATGATTATGCCAACTGTAAGTAATTAAAATTTGCAATTTTAAATTAAAGTATGTTTCGGTAGTACTTACCGCGCGAGCATTGATCGGACCCCAAGGCATATAATTCTTGGATGTATCCATCATTCTACGTCGAAGGGTCTCGCCATAATGGCCCGTCAGGTAGACTGACGTCTTGCCCCATCTCTGGTACCATACGACATATCTCAGATCCCCGAGACCAGCACCTAACGTGACTGTAGATGGCGGGCTCCATAAGTGCTGCTGCGGATGTCGAGCCCAGTTATAGTGCATGATGAAATGCTGGCTCCAGTCTACTTTCGACTTAGCGTGCGCCGTTATGCAATTGCAATTAATTAGAAAGGAGAGAAACAATGGCAATATTAAAGTGATAATGAAATTAAGTAAATGATACTTACTTGTGGAACTTGTCGGTAGCATCCTTGCCCATCAGCGGGTGCTTTGGGATGAAAGCATCCAAGCCAAACTGTCGAGATACCCGATCAGGGTAGTGATACTCAACAATCCAGAAACAGACGACCGGTCCCCGATAATACCATAGCTGCCTCTGCTCTAATGTCAGCGGGCTCAGCCATCCACGCTGATACCATGGACGATACAGAAACCAGTCGATATTCGCATCTCGGAGCATCTAGAGCTGACCCTGGACATAAGAAATCTCCCTACCCTTCTCTTCATGATCGTGATGACTGCCCCATATAGCGGCGTACGCGGGGCATCTGTCTGGGTCTGGACCTCCCCACCGGGGATGTGGCAACGATATAACTGGTCGATTTATGGGCAGATGTGACCACGACCAATGCTGGAGCAAAGAAGTAGTCCAAACATCTGTTTATTCTTGACCTGAAAATTTAACTTAAAATAAAAACTGGGTGTTTCTTATCCAACCTTCAATAACAACGTATATTAATACAGACATACCAGACAAGCATGACAGAGCCCTTTGTATAAGTGGGCGAGGACAGCTCCACCCCAGTTCCATCTTGATTCTCTCTCCAGGTCCCTCAGCAAGGAGAGATACATCATCGGGACTGTGTCACCGCTGGAATCCTCGAACATGACAGCACTGCACAAATCTAGCACATACGCCCTAGTATACCTGCAATGTAAAATAATCGATATAAATAACTGAGATTGTTGACAAACTACTAAGTTAATTTAAAGAGTGTAATAGTACCTCCTGACCGCTTCAATGTCATCAATATCGGGAAATATCTGATTCTGGAAAAAGTGAGCCCGGAGTGCCTTTAGAGAAATACAGTACCCGGAATAGCGGAACTCCTCCTCCTCCCCCTTCTTCTTCTTGTATTTCTTCTGCAGAGTCTTCGGATCACACCGTAACAACTCCGGTATCATCCTCTGCAGCTCTGGATGGTCTGAGATGCCACCTATGGGGTCGCCATCGATATGTAAACCCCATAGGGTGCTCACATCACTGAGGGTGATTGTCATCTCCCCAGGCAGGAGATGAAATGTATGCGTCTCAGGTCGTCATCTCTCCGCTAGACCATGCATCAGAGACACATCGATCTTACTCTGCGGCATGGTGGCAAGCTGGTACAACCCGAGGTTCAAGATGTATCGCTGCATTTCTTTATGGGGAATGAACGGAATCTCAGACCTGCGGTGCCTCACCGTAAGCATGACATCATCCTGTATTTATTATCAATTTGTCAGACTCAAATCGTGCAATTTTTTTAGTAACTTAACAGAATGTCATTTTTTTTAAGTATAAAAATCACGTACCTCAAGAGATGCCAATGAGACGCGGTGCTTAACATGATGGGTCCATAGAAGAGGACTAAATGTGTTAGGATCATGCACACCATCTGGAAAATCGGCCTGAGACGACGGATCCGCTCCAGTCGTATCATCAGACGACAACGGGCCCTCTCCAGTTGGATCCACCGAGGACGTGCCCGCTCCACTCGGATCCACAGCATCTGCACCCACTGCAGGCTCAGCTCGTACACCCCACCGTCTAACTCTAGGCATACATTTGCCAAAAAATATATATTAATCTATCACAACTTAAGAATATCAAATTCATGCAATTGAAAAATAATGAATTATCTATAATAAACTCCTAATTATATGATATTAATATATTCAATAATTATGCAATAACTATAGTATCTTATATTATTACTATAATAATTATTTAATATATTAAGAATATAACATATTTGTTAAATAATTATATATTAATAACTATTACTAATAATAAAATACTAATCGAATAATTATAATTTACCAATAATTATTAATCAAAACATACAATTTATATAATATTTTTAATACGAATTTAATATTTTCATAACATGTAATTATTTAATTATAGTAAGTCTATGATACTGTGCATATTACGATTTAGCTCGTGCTACGACTCAATATTCGAGTTTTCAAAATCTTAATGGTCGATCCAAACCGTTCGTATTGTTCTCCATATTAATATGTGTTTGGAGACCAATTTTTACATTTTTTCAATTTTTTTACTATTTTTTTAGATTTATTGAAAATCACTGTTTTCAGATGGTCCACAATTTTCAGATCAGGTGATTTTCTAAATATCTAAAAAAATCATAAAAAAATTACAGAAATATACCAACCCGTGATATGCATAGTACCATAGACTCACTCTATTAATTATATAATTAATATAAAAATCATTGTTAAATTTTTACTTTTAAAAATAAAAATTATTTTGAAAATCAACAAACAAATAAAATTTACAAAAAACAAAATTAATGTTTTAATAAAAAAATGCACATTTTAAATCATAAACTCTAACCCTAAATTTTAAAATTAAAAAAAAATATTTGATATACATGCAATTTACTTGTAACAAAAATATATATATGTAATTTTTAAACAAATATTGATATACTTCAAAATAATTAGTTTTACCTGCAATTAATTCCTATTGATATATATATATGTTTTTCACCAAAAATAACTTTTAAAAAATAAATATGCATATTTTCAAATCATAAACCCAAACTCTAAATTCACAATTCACAACCATAAATCCTAAATTGAACTACAAACCCTAAATATTTAAATCAATTAACAATTCACATCAATAAACCCTAAATTGAACCATATCACATTCAAGCAATTTTTCTATAAATCATAATTCTAAATTCGAGTAATTGAACCAATTTGAGCAATTCAAATAATCAAGCAATTCATCCATCTAATTCAACTATCCAATTCAAGCATGTCATTGCATGTCTACCATTTCCAAAATTTAATCCCGCAATTTCCACAATTTATAATCCCACAATTCCCACAATTTAATAGCATTTATAAATAACCCGCAATTCTCACAATTCATGAAATTCGACCAATTCGACTAATTCAACCAATTCAATCAATTCAACTAATTACACACATTTAACCCTAAACATCCAATCGAATCAAACCGAATCACATTACTCACATTTAACCCTAAACATCCAACCAAATCAAACCGAAGCATATTACACAATTTAATCACATTTAACCTAAACCCTAAACCCTAATCGAATAAAAAAAAAAATAAAACTCACTTGTTGATCGAGAGAGAAGCGAATCAAAGCACGAGATAGTCACGAGCGTGGTGCGAGGCAAAGAGTGGACGGCTGGCAGCTCTAGGGCGGAGGTAGGCTTTTTTCTTCTTCTTTTTTTTTGGTTTTTTTTTTTCTGGTTTGGACGAAGGCAGAGAGGGGGAAGGAAGGGGTGTTCACGGGGTATGTAAGTGGATAGTGGGGCGCCCGTCCTTGGGGCGCCTCACTTGGCATATGGGCCGCCATGCGCTGGGGCGCTCCACAGGGTTATATGGGCCGCCACACTGTCTGGCGCCTCACGGATTAAATGGGCCGTCCTGAGCCCAGGCGGTCAGGGAATGTTTAAAAAAAAATTTGGAGACAGGCCGGAAAGATTCTAATTGTTATTTCAAAACAATCAAGAACAATGGCACTTAGCACAAGCTCAATAAGAGCAAATTGAAAAATTGTACAAATTAAGAAATAGAAAAAAAGCATACGCACATCGACCCACAGTTAGATCGATCAGGGTCAGGTCGAATAAGGATTGCGTTGGACAGAAGTCTGGATATTAACTTTATTTAGCAGGTGTCCAAATTTGGGTTATTTCAGATTACTGCTAACTCAGATTAATTCCAACTTGTTTTGTGGTCATATTATTCTAGGTTACTATAATTATTTTTTATACGATACTACTACTTCAACTAATGGTAATATTGTTCCGTAGCAAAGTTGAGGACGAACTTAAATTTAAAGGTGACTTTCTGGATAGTCATGTCAGTGGTGGTGATCTAATAGTTGGGTATTTTTTTCTCCTAAAAAAAAGACTAAAAGAAAGAATAAAAATTAACCGGTACACTAGTGGAAAAACATAAATCAGGATCGGAATACAACCGATCTTGACCGGGGCGATACTGATACCTCAGAAATCTAGATCGGTTGCTTAATAGAACGAATCGTAATTTAAAAAAAAAAAACTTTTAGGTTCAGTTATTTTAAACAATTGATTCTAAATTTTTTTTTTTAGAATTAGGATCGGTTATTTTAAACAATTGATCTTGATGTTTTATTAAAGCTAAAAAAAATATATTTTTATTTATTTGACCAGCTTCCATATCTATTTTGCTAGCCAACATACTAAATTTTTTTTTTTTTTTGCACAGTAAGAAGCAATAATCAAATATCATATACACATCCTAAATTAAATATCATACACATCTTGAATTATTATAAAAAATTCATGTTCATGCAAAGTTTACCTAAACTTAAGCATTTTGAAATAATCAAAATGTGAACTCTCTATCAGTAAAAATTAAGTTTTGCATCGCTAAAGAGCAGAGTGAATTAGTCATCACTACTTATCCCTACAAGAAGATAACACCAAAAAAAAGGAAAACAAATCATCAGAGTGAATTTCTCGTACGACCCTTGAAAAAATTCCATAATTTTGGCACCAAAAACACAATATCAAATAAATTTCAGAACTTGTCCTTGCCAAAAATAAGTCTTAGCATGATCCACCCTCTCACAAATTGCAAAATCAGTATCTAATAGAGCACCATTGAATTCCCCTAACTTCAATTTGCAAATATGAAAAATTACCAACAAGGTAACGTTCAAAATAAAATTTGCAAACGAAAGACAAAATTAACATCAAAGCTCTTAAATCATAAGCAAATCCACTTTGTTAATAAACCTAAAATTAACAATAAAGCTTACTGAGTGGAGAAGGTTAGGCGAGAGGGAGAGACGGAGACAGAAAGACAGAAACATAGAGGAGAGGGAGAGATGGAGACAGAGAAAGAGAGAGACACGGAGGAGAGGGATGAGTTGAGACTCAAATATTTTGGTTAAGTACAGAGGTGCGAAATGAAAATAAAGAGATGAGTTGAGACTCAAATATTTTGGATTAGTACAGAGGCGCGAAACAAAAATAAACTCTAGTGCTACGTAAGCATTAGGATCGGTTAATTCAAAAAAATTGATCCTGATACTATCAGGATCAATTATTATAATCGATCCTAATTCCAAAATAAATAAATAAAAAACATTTAGGTTCGATTATTTTAAACAACCAATCCTAATAGTAATAATCTGGATCAATTATTTAAAATAACTGATCATAATTCTAAAAAAAATAAATTTAGAATCGGTTATTTTAAACAACCAATCCTAAAAGTTTTTTTTTTAGAATTAGGATTGATTATTTTAAACAACTGATCCTAATAGTAGTAATCTAAATCGGTTATTTAAAATAACTGATCCTAATTCTAAAAAAAAAACTTTTAGAATCGGTTATTTTAAACAACCGATGCTAAAAGTTTTTTTTTTATTAAATGTACCAAACATGAAAAATTATTATCTTAATTTCTTTACGAAATACCAACCGAATCTAACATATTAATATTATATAATGAGGAAAGAAAAATAGAAGGTAACTTTTTTTATGTCACAGGAGAAATAGAATCACTGATTCAGTTCTTTTAGGCACTTTTATTTTTATGTATTAATGTAAATTTTCAAATTTCGACACATAAAATCCAAAATTTTAAAAAATCACAGCATTGTTTTGATTCCTTTATATATGTATTGATGCAGATTTTCTTGATGCATTGACAAAAAAATCGAACTATTACTTTAAACTTGATATTTAATATATTTCTAAAAAAAATATGAAGGGCCCCACCAATCAGAGAAAGAATGTTATTCCTAAAACTTGATCATCAAAAGAACTCTGGATAGATTTTCCTTCCTTTTATAAATGTTTTGTTTTGCTCTTATCCTTCTTGAATATTATTCCTGGAACTTGATAAAAAGCACCCTGGATAAGACTTTCCTCCCTTTTTTAAATGTTCTGGTTTGCTCTTATCCTTCTTGAATGCTTGTTTTATATCCATGTGCATGTGCTCTTATTGCAATTACGTATCACCATTGTATACGTATGTTTTAATTATTTGCTTCTTCTGACAGATAACTATGTACCATGTTAATAAATTATATACGACAATAATTCATGACCACATCATTACAAAAATGGGTTAATTTGCTTGTACAATTAAACAGCTTAGTATAAGTTAGGATCGGTTATTTTAAATAACCGATCCTAA